>AP025108.1:46467-118967 GCA_036186865.1 Eustoma russellianum | reverse complement strand
AGATGGGATAAATTCTTCACAAACGGGGTGCTGGACACAAACTGTGACTTAAACTTCTGCGCCAGCTGTTTGAAAGACTTCACAGATTTTGACGGAATCTCTTGGAACCATCTCCTAGCCTTACCCCTTAAATACAAGGGGAAAGTCTTGCAACGTAACGGGTCTGGGATGTTTTTCAGACTCACAGCCGTCTGAAACTAAAAAAGATGGTCCGTTGGATCTGTGGTCCCATCATAAGTGTCCATTTTTAGCACCTTGAAGCTGTCCGCTGCCAAATATTTTGCTATATCCCAGGAAAAAGGACTTTCCTGGACTGCTTGTACAAACTCATGCCTGTGCTCTTCATAATAAGCCCTCGGCCTGCGAGGCGCCTCTTCGTCCCTGGGGACACTTTTCAAAGATTTGGACCTCACACTTAAGTGAGATCTGGACATATGCTCTGACTCCACGGATGGAGCTTTGAAACTATGTCTTCTAGCATCCGCCATAAATCCTTTATGCGGTCTAGAAGAGTGACCTTGTGATACCTCTCTCTGAGGAGGAGGAGGTGGGTCAACTTCCATATTTTGCACCTCCGGCTGCTTGCCTTTGAGATGCCGTACCGTGGCTTCAAACATTTCTATGTTCTCAGCAACGTATTTCATCGCTTTCTCCCTTACTTCCTTTGAAGATTCAGGGATAGGATCAGGATTAGGCATAGAAGACTCATGTACCCAAGAAACCTGTTCTGGGGCAGCTGAACGTGTAACCATGTGTCGTGGTAGGTTGGATGACTCACCCAAAACCTTCTCGACCACCCTTTGTCATAAGTAATTGTTGGCTGTTTTGAGTTTGAGCTTTTTTTTTACTGAATTAAGGGACTAAGGGCCCTCCTTCTAGCGCCAAATGATGAAGTCGGATCTTCACCAAGGGTCTAGATGGCCTCAAATTAGCTTCGTCAGTTAACTTGAAGAGCTGTTAACTGGGATTGAAAGTTTCTAGCTGGAATAGCGCCAAATATCCTGCACAAGAAAGCACAGGTCAGAGGTCCCGGGGGGTTGACCCCGGGAAAACCCTCCGACGCTCAAGTCAGTTTGGGCCATATCTCACTGGGACTATAATTTAAGAGGTGCGCACACGCGTTGCGCTGCGTCAGTGCCATGTGCGTTGTACGCCCGTGCACGGCGTGCCCATGTGCGGTCTGACCAGTTAGGAGTTTCTCACAGTATGAGCCGAGGAGCAAAGGGTATGAGCTCGCTTTAGAGTATGCATGTTTGAATTCCGGATTCGGATCCCCTTCTTTGTCTTGGTTGGCTTGCTTTTATAGACCTTTTCCCCATCTTTATCTCCTGATAGTGGAGTGTGGATAGGACGTTTGCTTGGGGCAGAAAGCCTAAGGCGCCGTTGGCCTGCTGATGTGATCAGTAGTCTTACTGATGTGACTAATAGGCCGGCCTGGTTGATGTAACTAGTAGGCCGGCTGTTGTGACCTTGGCATGTTCAGGAAGAATACCCAGCTGTAGTCATTATATTTGAATTGCACCTCTGTTTGAGGGTCCTACGAAGTAATATCGTGCTGGATTCCTTTACCGAAGTGCACAACTGAACTTTGCCGAAGTGCAGGATCAACCCTTGCCGAAGTGCATGACTTACCCTTACCCAGCTGAAGTGGTCTGAAGTGCCGTACTGGGACATAAACGGAAGTTGGTGCCGAGGTGCAAACCTTGGGATATTCTTCGATGTTATAAAGGCATCATGATGCCCTGCTGAGGTGCAGCCGAGGCTGAACAGTCATGCTTGGGCACTGTACTGCTAAACTGCAGTACTTTGAGTGCTGAGCTACTAGAGTTGAACCGTTGACTGTTGACTAACAGACGATTTAATTATGGTTTATCAGTCCTTAAGGTGAATTACTCCGGTATACTGTGACCAACTGGATGTAGCAAACGTCTCCCAGGATACAACAGATATCAGTTCAGACAAACGGCACTGCAGCATAAGAACTCTACGAACCTGTGAAGTGTTTGAACTTCTCGCAATTGATTAATGCAGGATGCAGCAAAGCATGCAGAATGTTACACCCAAGAAATTTTCGAGTTAGCCATTATGGGATAATTTAAAACTAGAGTAGCCGCTATGTGTAACGACCCCTCGGAATTAACTTAACCATAGTGAATCGTTTATGTTCAAATGATTCATAAAAAAAATGATAAATAAATAAATAAACTTTATTTAAAAAAGAAGGCGGCAGTAGGATAAGGAATTTGGGAAAAAAATAAAATAAAGATAATTAAAAAAGGGGTCAACATGTGGGAGGATAACTGATTCCCCCTAATTTCACACAAAGGGAATATTAAATACGAGGGGCAGCGGGTGAAGGGGAAAGTCTGAAGATAAAAAAGCGAAGGGGTTTACAGCGGGAACGACAGAAAGAGAAGAAAGGAAGAGGAGAGAAGAGAAAAGGAAAAAGGGAAAAGAGAGAAGAGAGAAGAGAAAAAAGAAGGAAAAAAGCGGAAGCAAACAAGACATCTTCAATCCATTCATCTCCTTTGCATAATAGTTTAAGTTGTCTGTAATCCGGTATGTTCCCTTTTTTCCTCTAATTAATACAATCCAAGTATGCCTTAGTGATATATTATGTGTTTTTGTTGTTTTAATTGTTGGAATCTATAGCATGTTGTTGAATCTGTGAAAGACTTATGCTTTTGAGGACTGTTGATTCGTAGTATGGTTCTGTGTGCATTTGATTTGATGTTAGTGTTGAATTTGATATCAAAATAGGACAACTTTCACATGAGTAAGGACTTTTAGTTCTTGTTTTGGCCTTAGAATAGGTTCCTATAGACTGTAAATAGACAAAAATATATATCCGAGTCGAAAAACGGCCGCCAGAGGCTGCACATGCGCCTCACGCGCCGCTGAAGGGCCGCGCATGGGCACACACCCCCTGGTGGCTATAGTTGTTAATATATATATATATATTTAGAAAAGAAAAGGAAAAGAAAAGGTTGGCGGGCCAGACCCTTAGCTATGCACAGGCCTAGCTCGTTTACTTAATGTATTGAAAAAAAATAAAAAAATAACTGCTGAGCCGACCATGGGCTGGGCCGAATGGCCAACGGACCGGGCCCTGGCTAGACGGCCCAAATTAACTGAGAAAATATAAAAAGTAACGAAAAAAAGGCCTGATAGGCCGAGACATGTAGCAGGCTGGCCCGAGAGGGGCCTGCTAGAATCGAAATCAAAAATAATAATAATTGAATTTCTAGATATTCAAGAAATGTTATTTAATTGATTAAAAATAGTAATAATTATAGGAAAAATATAAACAAATATCATGAAATTATAAATAAAATTCCATAAATTATAAAATGCTCAAATTAAATTATTTTTAATAAATTTTTGTATTTATGATAATTTATTTAATTAAGATAATTAGGTAATAAATAGAAATAAATAAGGAAAAATGTGAAAAATATAGAAAATGCCCGATAAATGTATACAAGCCGTGGAAAAGTGGGTTTGACGCCAAACAACATTTAGTCATTATTCAAATAATAAATGGACCTAGAGTTGAGCGCTGGAGGTTGGTGAGGATGGGTCGGAAGGCCTCAGGCGATCTTGTTTCTACATTCACGTCACGTGCATTGCATTTATGATGGATCGTGATGTACGTGTTAAGGACACTCAGTATGGTGTATGGTGGTGGGGGGCCACATACACTCAGTATGGTGACTGTGGGTGGGTACGACCCACAACCATTCAGTAGGTCCCGGGATCATGCATTGCACGGTAGAGATATGGACATCCTGCATGACATGACTTCATTGTGTGTGACACGCATAGCTGCACATGCATCATGAAGTTGCGGATTCTTTATCTGGAGTGAATTATTTTTCCGCATTCTTCCCTATGCTTATGTCATCTCATGTTTATGTGCTATGTGTTATGTCATTTCGGTGTATGCGTCTTGTATTAGTTGGAGGCAGGTGCCTACTTGGTGATTTCTTGTCACTCACCTCTACTCCCCCCTCTAGGTGAACAGGGAGATGTCTACAACTATGCTTTTGTTGAGGAAGGGGTTGATACGGTAGAGTGGTCAGACTGATGGTCGCACCTAGGATACGAAGAGACCCTGCGGCTGCTGTCTTTTATTCCATTGGGGTTATCACCATATATTACCTTTGTTTATAGTGTTAGACATTAGAGACTATTATTTCGACGTTGTTGCCCAGAAACTTGTAAATTGTTTTAATGAAAATGTTCATTTATGATGGCAATTAATGTAACTATTTACCGTTTCCGCAAAAAATTTCTATGTCAATTCTGACATATAAGAAGTTTATTTGACGCATTATATTCTTCTTAGCGAGTTACGCGGGTGCATTGTTCCCGATGCTATGGCCGGGAGTAGGGCGCTTCATGTGGTATTAGAGCCGAGGCTTCACATCCGCCTCGGGAATGTATGATTAATTAGATCACTTAGACATAAGTCATGATCTATTTTCAAATTGACAATTTTGCCCGTAATAAAATGAAGTAGACCTAGGTTATGATCGGGTAATGGGAGGTGTGTTTTATCGGTGAGCTTTCTCTTTTTAATTACCGTTGAACCCCTGAACCTTTGCACGAGCCCCAAAAATTCTCAAATCCCTCGATTACTCCCTTTCAATCCGAATTCGCGTCAAGGATTACGTGAAATCCAAGAAAATGCTACCGCGTCCTAAACTATCTGGCAAAAGAGGCAATAGTGGTTGTGGTAATGACGACCAGGATCAGGGGGTCATCCTCCAGGCATTGGCCGACACCATGGCCATCACTTTGGTGCAACAGCGACAGTAGACTGCACAGTGCTAGTAGCAGTTGAACCAGCGGCTGCCGCCGCTGCTGCCACCGGATCTGAGATTCTACTACATGGAAATGCAGGACTTCCGCAATTAGATGTTTAAAAGGACCCTTCACCGGGGAGGCAGAGATATACAACATGGCCGCTAATGATTAAAGGACCGCCCGCGACGAAAGTACAGCCGTGGAGGAGTGCATGGCCACCGCCGCCACCATGTGCTCATTGTGAATTCCACACTCGGGTCAGTGTGGGGCGATTATGCAAGTATGTTTGCGACAACAAGGACGTTTTACGATTGAGGGCACTGAGCTGAGGCCGGTGCCACCATCACAGCAGAATCAGGAACAACATAAAGGGAAGCAAGGATCAGTGCCCAGATCCACGTGATGACTGATGCTGACATCCGGGAGGCTGGCGATGTCGTAGCAGAGTTCAACCGCCAGCGACCAGGTATCAATGACTCATCATCAGTACAGATGATGTTAGTCAGAGATAAATGATCAGAGTTGCGCAGCGGAAGCGTGGGTTTCTTAAGTCAAGTAAGTTCGAAAGAGTGAACATCAGTGAATCCGAAGAAGATTAAGGATGTCGCTGCGTAGCCCTGACTGACCATGGTGACTGAAGTAAGGACATTTCTTGGTTTGGCCAGCTGCTACATGGAATTTGTTGAAGGATTTTCGTCGGTACAGGTGCCCCTGAGCAGACGTAAGTATAAGAAGGCAAAGTTCGAGTGGACTGTTGATATCAGCAAAGTTTCGCTGAGCCAAAAAAACTTAAACACAAGACCATAATACACAATTTTGCTAATTAACTATATATACACGCACTGATCAATACGACATACCTTAACGACATATTTCCACATATCAAACACGTACTAGAACATCACCCGTACAAAATCCAACACAACTACACAAAGAAACATAACACATTACAAAAAAAAAGAGATATCACATAACATAATGAACTATGAATATACAGCAACATAAGCCAACAATTTTTTAAGATAAAGATCGCTTTTATTAAGAAAGCCTCACTTATGCCGGAGGAAAACCATATTACATATAAGTTCATCATACGAGAAAAGCGAATGTAGTGATGTAACGATTGTCAACCTCCAAGCATATATGATATGCCGCATTAAAACTTTGCCAAGTAAAACCACCCTTATGGATAAAACCTTGGCAAAGGAAAAGCGTTCATATTTATATAATTGGAGCGTTGATCCTGTACACTTTGCACTGAATAACAGAACCTAGATAATACATGTATAATATGTCTTGTACTACCCCAATATACTCCATCGAGTCTGAGATTTCCCAAGCATATGTGATGTATCAGCAGCTTCCTTGGAATTAAGCCGTGTTTGCGCCCATATGTGCCGCATATGATGGTCTCATTCATTGGAAGCAATTTCCATGCATGGGAGAATGAAAAAATGGTCAATACTATATAATCAATATAAAGTAAGAAATAAAAGTGACATGTACATACCAACATTAGGAATGCAAGCAACAAAGGAAAAAAATGCCCCTCAAAGCCACTCGCCTCAGCACGAAAATTGTGCTGCCATCCAGTGTATCCTCAAGCAAAACAGGATAAAACTTGTTACTGTCCATAGCGCAAAAAGATAGAATGATTGATAAATGGTATAAAGATAACAGTGAATACATACCCACGTTGCCTATGTCAATGTGACATAGGCAACGGATGCAGAAACACGCCAACCCATTCGGCGACATCACAATCGCAAATTTGGGATCGAAGAGTCCAAAATAATTGCTCCCTGCACCTCACATGGCAAAGAGAATAAAGACGTAAAAATGGTTACTCCTTGCGATCGTAATCAATACCGAGATAATGTATGTGCCACAGTGTTAGTCTCTCGGGGAGAATAAGATAATGTGGAGGAATTTAAGCATACAAACTATATTGTACGTCGGAAGTCAGAAGCATATGGTCGTGTGAAATTGTCCGGGGTCGACAATTGATGCAGCAACATCTTACAATCAGTTTTGAGGATAGGGTGGCCATAATCCGTTGAATAATAAATCAATGCATATTGAAGTGCCATAAGCTCAGCCATGATGGGTGTAGTCGATGGTAAATAAAAACATAGAGCTGATACAAATTCGTCTCAGTGATTGCGTAGCACCGCCCCTGCTGTTGAGTTATGTCGTCCAACTACTGCATCAACATTTAGTTTGAATTTTCCTGTGGGTGGTAGAATCCAGTGTACAACCCGCGGCCTACGAGAATGAATAGGGGGAGAAAAACGTTGCGTTATCAAATGAGGTATGGGCTGTGAGAATTTCCTTCCTTGTGTGGCTGCACCCAAGAATGTATATGGTCCCTGATCCTCTCATGTAGCCGAATATGTGAGAAAATGCTATAACCAAATCTAATTGATGCATACTCCTTCCAAATAACCCATGTGACCAACGACGGCACCACTGAACGAAATTGGCCGAGCATATTGTTTGATGATGAGTTTCGCCACCATCTTAGAAAGTATGCGTGAATGGTGTAATGTCCTGGCATTGTGCCAGAAAACACGATAGCGATTTTCTTCCAGATGGAGTGTATCGCAGGGCAACTTAGAAAAAAATGATCTTGAACATCAGAATGCATCCTGCAAAAAGCACATTGTGTTGGGAATATAGATTGCCAACTCCACATATTTTCTGGCAAACGCAGTGAACGCATCTATAATTTCCAAAGGAATACCCTTACCCCTAGTGGTAATCTCAACCGCCAGATATGTTTTGAATGATCCAAAGATGTATTAGTTGGGACAAATTGCTTGTACGCTGATTTTATTATGAATTGGCCAGATGCTTCAGCTGGCCAATTTGGACCGTACAAGATGTGCTATACGTGAAGAAGCATATGAGGATCAATGCAACAAATTCTCTTACATGTAGCAGAATCATAAATATGTACGTATATTGTAGGACGACGGCCATACTTAGCGCGCATGTATTTTGCCCACAAAGATTGAGAATGATAATATTTCCACCACAATAAATAATCATAAGCTCGCTGGACTAGGCAGAGATTTCAAATTTCCAAACCTCCCTGCTCTTTTGGTTTACCAATTGAATCCCAAGATTTCCAATGATGGCGTCCGTTCCATAAAAAATTTGACATGTTCCTGTTTAATGTATCCAACATACTTTTTGGCAATTTAGAACTTGCGATAATATGGATGTGCATACTACATGCCGAATTAATATAATTCGGCCAGCCATGGAAAGTAGCTTAGAAGACCAAGAATTAAAGTGGCATCCACATGATTGATCAATGATGTATAGTAAGCTACACGATTTATACCTTTGTATAGATATGAACCCAAATATTTAATCGGCAGTGTAGTCAAACTCATAACTAAATTTTGTGATAAACGAAAATCCCTTGGACACCCGCTCCAACAACCACCTTGGTTTTTTGCAAGTTCACTTGCTGTCCCGAGGCTAGCTCATAAACATCCAGAAACCGTTTGAATTGTTGTAAATTATGAACCGAGCCATTTAGAAATATTACCAAATCATCTGCAAAGCCCAAGTGAGAGACAGCTGGAACTCGGCCCGTGTTAAATCCTCGAATGACACCGTTTCTCATAAGTGAATTAAGACTATGTGAAAATCCTTCCGAAGCCAAAATAAATAATAGAGGCGAGAGAGGATCACCTTTTTTTACCCCACAAGATACTGAAAAATAGCCAGCTGTCTTGCCATTTATAAGTACCGAACATCTTGTAGCAACCATATTACTTAAGAGGATACGTACTAAACGTGAATGAAAGCCCATTTTTTTAGAAGCTGCTCTAGATAAGTCCAACAAACTTGGTCAAAAGCCTTTGTTATATCTAACTTTATAAGAACGTGACCGCCACGCACCGGACTATCTAATAAATGCACCATTTCTTTGCCAAAAGATTTGGATCCATTATGTCATGGCCCTTCATATGCCCTGCCTGCTCCGGTGATATTAAGATTGGTAATAACTCCGATAGCCTTGTCGCGAATAGACGTGTGATAACCTTGGCCATAAAGTTAGTTAAACAGATAGGTCTAAATTCAGCAAACCTAGCGGGAGATGTCACTTTAGGAATAAGAGTGATCAAGGCCTCTGCCACTCTCAGAGGCGGTCTAATCCCAAGGAAAAAATCTTGAACTGCTTTATGTACATCCGGAGATATTACCTGCCAAAAATGTCTATAGAATGATCCTGGAAATCCATCCAGGCCGGCCGCACTTGTCGGACTTAAGTCCCAAACGGCCATTTTAACCTCCTGCAAGGACGGCAACCTTTGCAAGTGATTGTTGTCATCTTCAGAAACTATGTGTGGGACATACTGTAAGATGTCCGCATATTGACCTGTAGGGGAGGCCTGAAATAATGTTTGATAATAATCCATTGCAGCTTGTTCAATATCTTGGATATTTTCGCATTCAACACCATCCTCCCGAACAATGCGCTTTATCGTTTGCCTATGTCGCCTCTCCTTAACTATATTGTGGAAAAATCGGGTATTAGCATCACCTTCACGCATCCATTTGACATTTGCCTTTTGCTTCCAATATGACTGTGCTCGAGATTGCGCTAGTTTCAACTTTGCCATACTCAACTGATATGCAGTCCTCGATTCATCGGATGGTGACGTATCATAGGCGCTTTCACAAGATGTTGATTCGGCCTCTGCAGCCGCGAATGAGTCAAAGATGTTACCAAAGACTTCTTTATTCAGTTGTCGCAGTAATCGCTTTAGCTTACTTAATTTGTCGTAAACCCCCCACATTCCACCAACAGTATGAAAAGAACGTCAATGCGACGTAACATAATGGTCAAAATCAGGATGAGATGTCCAAACATCTAAATATCTGAACGATGATGGCGATGTGTTTTGGATCATAGAACAATCTAAGTATAGTGGCGAGTGATCCAAAGTAGTCTTGTTTAGATGTTGATATTGAACACTAGAAAAGAGATCAAAGAAATCTGGCGTACAAAGATAACAATCAAGGCGTCTCCAAACCCTACCAAGTCCGCGGCCGTCACTCCATGTGTATGGAGAACCTTGATAATTGATCGACTGTAATGAGCAGGATGTTATGAAATCATTAAAGTCTTGCAATGTGCACAGCGATGGTGAGGAGCGCCCTTTATGTTCATCCAACGTGAGATATGTGTTAAAATCTCCTCCCAGTAACCAAGGAATATTCAAAGATCCATGGAATAGATTTAAATCTGCCCACAACGGCTTACTTGCTACAATGGTATGAAGCCCATACACAAAAGTACACCAAAAAGAATCCCTCATAGCCAGCCACTTAAACTGCAAAGAATAATTTTGAACCCCTATGCGTTGCGCTTCTAGTTGAAAAAACGAATCCCTCCAAAATATCCAAATGGTGCCATTATTCACAGACATAGCTTGTGTGAAACTGAGTTTTAAACGGTAAGATACTAGCGATGAGACCCTTGCCTTTGGCTCAATTACTGCAAGAATATGGATATCATATCTACGTACTAATGACAATAACCTATCAATGGAGGTATGAATGCCTCTAACATTCCAAGTAAGAATTTTCATTGTGTATATAGGATGTCAAAAGAGTTTGAGAGAGCTGCCCGAGACCTTGTAAAAGGTGGAGAAAGGGCCTCAAGATTCCGTTGGGGCCGACGCAATAGCCTCGGCGGTATTTGAAATTGTGCTATTGTAGCCGAAGAACTTGGGGTAATAGGATGTACCTGTGTCTTTGAAGTGATTTCCTTACGACTTTCATCAATAACTAACACTTGCACTTGATTAGAAAAATAAGCACAGAATGCATTGTCAGACTCAAATTCTGGGAGTGGTCTGTCCTCAACTTGCCTGTCAACTTCGCTGTCTGATATAGAAAAAGGGAGTGGATTAACAGGCAAGTCACATATAATGTTTTCATCAATACCATTAAGACGTGAGAGATCTTGCCTTCCGAGACCATGATTGGTCGAGTTAAATCAGGAGAGGATAAGAATGTCGACGTTGAAGTTGTGATAATATGCCGCTCAACATCATCAATATTATCACGCTGCATTTCCACAACCTATGGGCCTATTCGATTTTGAGATTCCTGTGTGTTCTTTTTAGGTGTCCATCGCTACGTCTTTTCTTTAGACATAATTCGGGCTGATGTTGAATGCTGCATCTCTGCAGGAACCTTGTCAGCACTATTATCTTCTTTCCCACATGTATCGGATTTATGCCCCAGTCGGTAACACTGCATGCAATACATAGGTAGATCTTCGTAAATAACTGATTGCACAATACATCGATTAGAGACTTGAATAAATACACGAGCAGGAGGCTTCTGTGATACATCCAGTTCAACACATAAACGTGCTACGGAGGGTCAAATATTCTCAGCCATAGCCATGTCCAATTTCATGGGCGTTCCAATCATTCGAACAATATGAAGTAATGCCTCACGCTGATGAAAATGAATTGGAAGTCCAGGTAGGGAAATTCAAATAGGAACAACCGGGACGTCAACTTTTGGATCATAATTCGACTTCCATTTGGTAGCCCTCATGTACTTGCCTGAGATGGTCCAACTTTGCCTAGCAAAAAAGCTTAGATAATCCTGTTCTTGTGAGAATTGTAATAAAACATGATTGGCATCTAGTAAACCACTACGTACCGAGCCAGTGAGCCAATGCGTTCAATAGTACTTCTTATTGTAGCGAGCGGCGGGCAGCCATACCAAAAAGTACCCACAAGAGATAACCTGTATGGCTTAGCCAATGTCGAGATCTCTTCCTCAGAAAAGGCAATCATCGGACTGCCTTTGTATTTGTGAATTGGCTTTGTTTCGATCGTTGGCATTGATGATGCACTGAAAAGATAAGCGAACGATCGCCTCATCGTCGAAGGTACCTGCAATGACGGCTGTATATTTGATTTCCCCATCAGCGATTGCAATATTATACTGCATAAGAAAATTGTGGCGACCTATGAACGAAGATTGCAGAGTAAAGAAAGATGAATGTAGAATGGATAGAAACCGGAGAATTGACGAAGAACAAAAAACGGCAGTGTTCGTTACAGCCGCCTCCATCGAGAATCACCAGATCGCTGGAGCTTCATTTATATATATATATATATATATATATATATATTTACATAACTCAACAATATATTTTTTTTATAGAAAGAAATTTTTATTAAAAGATGGCCTCACTTTTGGCGGAGGAAGACCTTATTACAGAGAAGTGTCATCGTAAGAAAAATGTGAATGTAAAGAAGTGATGATTATCAACCGCCAATCATATATGATATGCCGCATTAAAACCTTGCCAAGTAAAACCACCCTTGTGGATAA
Organism: Eustoma russellianum; assembly: GCA_036186865.1. Taxonomy (NCBI): domain Eukaryota; kingdom Viridiplantae; phylum Streptophyta; class Magnoliopsida; order Gentianales; family Gentianaceae; genus Eustoma; species Eustoma russellianum. The sequence continues at coordinate 106,775 of AP025108.1, read as the reverse complement.
AACCTTGGTGAAGGAAAAGGCATATATATTTATATAACTGGAACGGTGATATGCAATAAAGTACATCATCAAACAAAATGCAAATCTAAAGCACAATGTTTCAGATGTTGCTGCTCGATCCATATGATTTTCCTGTGAAGAAAACCGGTCGATCCTCCATACAGCAGAAGCCATGTCCACACCAAATGTAACAGTCACCAAATGAAGTAGGGCAGCCCATGCACAGGTGAAGAAGAATACTATGTTAAACAAGTATATAAGACATTTCGATAACAGAAATACCAAGAGAGACCAAAGCATACCGAGCCTGTCTGCATGCCGTAGGATGCAGGCAGAAGGAGTTAATGAGTGCCAATCCATATGGAACACTGGGAAAGCTTAAACGAGGCGCACATGTCCGGAGGAGAGATCTAACGCAACTGAACTATGGACTAATGGAGGAAGAGTGATGTGAGAGAAGAAGTGTGTCTGAGGGTCCAGCATCGCATGTTGAGCAAGGTAACGGGCAGCCATATTTGTTTCTCTATAGATATGATTAAAATCCAACCGATGGCAATGCACCAATGTGTGTAATAAGCTGAGATTAAAGTTTCCAAAAACCATTTGTGGCCTTTTTATGTGCGCTGAAAGCTGAGCACAATCCGATTCCAGAATAAGTGATCGATACAATGGCAGAAAATATAACAAGCCAAACACCGCTGCTTGTATTTCTGCAATCATAGGTGTACTTTGAGGCAAACGAAATGAGATCGCTCCCACACAGAAGCCGGCATGATCCCGTAAAATAGCACCCCCTGCTGCATAATCCCTGCCAACTGCCACATCTATATTTAATTTCAATCTACCCGAAGGAGGCGACCGCCATCGAATCAGTTGCGGATGTGGGGGCTGTAGCTGAGGAAACCATGGAAGATGCCGGGTAGATCCTACCACCAATTTAGAACCATCAATTGATTTACCCCACATTGAGATGTCATAGTGGATGGAAGCCCGAAGAGAAACCGTAGTAAAAGAAGTCCTATCACCATACACTAAGGACATGTAAGCCCACCAAATATTATGCACGATAATAGCCGGAATCACTATTTTGAGAACCCCAGAAATGGATGAGAGTGCTGAATGATACTACCATGATAACAGATATTGCCGAAGGTTCAGTGAAGATGGGGGAGGACAATGTAACTCGGATGCGAAAAAAACCTATAGCGGCCGAACTCCAACACAATATAAAAACACGTGATCCACCATAGCCGATGCATTCTTACAAAATGGGCATTGTGTGGGGCGAACTGCATTGTACTTAACAATGTAGTCTTCAAAAGGCAAAGCTGAATGAAAGATGCGCCATAAGAATTGCTGAGTGACGGGCGACTGATGCTTATACCAAATGAACTTCGCCGAATGCAGTGTAGGTCGTTGTGATCGGCAAATATCATAAGCAGAACGCAAAGAAAATTCACCTGAGGGTGTGTGATTCCAACTAAGATGCAATCCGTGTCCTATGGTGTTAGTTAGGCAGATAGGATGTATGTGACAAGTGATCTTACAGACAGATGAATCCGGCAGCCTAGGAAGATAATCCCCACAATTTCCATATTTAATATGCATATACTTACTCCAAAGTGTATGATGCTGCTGGTATGAGTATCAAATACGACAATGATAAGCCTGCTGTAACATATAAAGATCACGAATGCTCAAACCTCCTTCCTCGCAAGGTGTACTAATAGTGGACCATGCAACCCAATGACGTAGCGCCCCGCACCCGGCCTCGTCCGGATACGGTGCACCCGCCGTACTTCACTAAGGAGAGTACAAGGCGTCATGCATAACATGCGAACATCCATAACATAAATCTTGGACTCCCATGCTAACATTCAACATGGTAGTAAAATTTCGGCAGAATTAAAACTTTTCAAAATAAACACGCATTACTAAATTACTAAGTTCCCAAAAGTAGTAGTCCCACAAAATGACATAACTGAAATCCAGAGAGTTCCATCATAGTCATAATACAAAACTTCTTGGCAGCACAAAAGTCCTTAAGCTTAGCTCCCTTCATGCTCCTCGCCTATGGATAAGGTACTCTCGGCTCGTCCTCGATCCATTCTATCTTGGCATTATCCGGCTCTGGGGAAAAATAAATTGTGAGTGACAAAAATCACCCAGCAAGAATACAATAAACTACCATGAAATACGTAAAGAATCATAACATGAATGTATTATCCCAAAAACCTCAAATAATCATAATTCGTACCTGATCTTGAATCCTGTACTTACTTGACGTTCGGCTTAAGCATGTTTTAGGGAATGCTATACCATACCTGATCTTGGATCCTGAACTTTATTGGCGTTCGGCTTAAGCATATTTTTAGGTAATGCTATACTAATAATAACTTATACCATTGTCTGTAACATGCAACATGTCCTCATGATCGTGAGTTATGCAAGATGCAATGCATGATGTCATGTCAAAACATCATTTTGGTGCCATAAGTAACATGTCGTAAAAACAGAGTGCCAGATCAATTAACCCCGGATCTGAGCGGGTCCAGAACATATCATCAGACCAATTAACCCTGAGTCTGAACGGGTCCAGAACAGATATCAGATCAATTAACCCCGGATCTGAACGGGTCCAGAACAGATATCAGATCAATTAACCCCAGATCTGAACGGGTCCAGAACAGATATCAGATCAATTAACCCCGGATCTGAACGGGTCCAGAACATATCATTTCATCAGACCAATTAACCCCGGGTCTGGAGTCGGGTTAGTCGCATGCTTGGCCGGCAAAGGAATCATGAAGCTTTCTTTTAAAAACATGGGACCGTAAAAACTTTTCATGCATAACGAAAACATAGCTGCTTATAAAACTTGCTTGCATCATAAAATCCATGAAAATCAGTTTCATGATTCATGCATGATACATGTAGTGATATGCAATGCAAGTCATGACATGGATAAGCGTATGCATTCCTTATAACATATCAACATGCATGAATGCGGAAGCTAAATTCTTCCAGACTTTTACTTCATATTCATGGGGCGGTTAAGCTAACCAAATAGGTTCATTTCCATAATCTTTTGTCACAGATACGTTTGGTGGAATCTTAGATACATGTCGTAGAAATTTCAGATTATTTCAATAACCGTAAAGGGGCTTATTTACTTACTTTCCGCACTGGGTTAGGTGCTGAAACTGAATTGACCTATTTTACCAAAAATTCAATTGCGGCAAATCTGTGATTCGTTTTTCAGAAATTCCAACTCGCACAATTCATAAACATGTGGAACTAGTATCCTACCGAATTTTAGCCTATTTTCGTATCCCTAAGTCCCCGTTCTGAGTCCAGAAATTCGTTACTGAACTTCAGGTTGGTTCCAGTAATTTCAGTTGAGCAGTTTGACTAATTAATTCATATAAAATAATCCAGAACTTGTTTTACCAAAATTCCAGTTGGCGTGTTCACTACACTCATAGGATTATTACCATGCCAAAAATCAGCTTTATTGGTCATCCAAAAGGTCTCTTTTCCAGCCGTTCAAAACGTTACACCATTCTGTCATGTTCAAGAATTTACAGCCTGAGCAGTCTCACTAATTATTTTATTAAAAATCAACCATAACTTATTTTATCAAAATTCCAACTCTTATCTCTGATATACTCATGGGACTAGCTTTGTGCCAAAAACCAGATTCATTGAAGGTCCACAAGGTCCTCATTTAATTCGTTGAAACCAGTGATCAATTCTGCCCAGCTCCAGAATTTTCTATTGGAGCAGTTTTACGGTATAATTTCTCAAAAATAATCCTTAGCTTATTTTAACGAAATTCCAACTCTCACTTGTGCTACACTTATAAGGCTAACTTTGTACCAAAAATTAGCTTCAATGAAGGTCTAAAAGATCATTTCCAAAGCCACCTAAGACGTCACTCTATTCTGTCCAATTCCAGTGGTTTGCTATTTTGTCATCTTATCCAAGTCAAATGTCCATGTTTACCTTCTTCTCAATACTTTGGGCCGAAACTTGCAGGGTGCCTTAACCACATTTTACAACATATTTTCAAGCATGTATTCACATTCAAGAGTCATCTTAGTCTAATCCTACAAACAACCTCATAAAGCTCCTAGCTTTCACATGTATACTTTTCTTAGGACCTTTTGTGTTACATTCACAAGTCAATCTTGTCTAGACTTTCTTAGGTGAACCTTATTTCACTCTAGGTCAGCCTCATTTCATATAGCATATAGGAAAAGACTTCATCTTTAAAGGAATAAATCACATGCAAGGCATTGTTCTTATGGATTCACTAAGATATAGTCTCAACTTAAGACATTCAACTAAAGATCATATCTTAAGAACTTCTAAGCATTCAAGTCACAAACTCTTTAAATAAATCATGAGAGATCATTGTATACTTGCCTCTTCAAGTTAAAGCTCTTGTCTTTGCTTGGTTATGGAGTGAGTTGAGTTGAAATCCTTCTCCTTCCTTACCTTGAGCATACAGTTTTGATGGAAATGAAAGGAAAAGATTAGTCTTTATCCAATAGAGGAAATAGGATAGGTTTGAGGTCTAGAGCTTCTTACCAAAATGAGCTTGGAATGGAGATGCAAGCACCTCAATATAACACCACCTAGGAAAGTTGATGGTTTTCACCTATTTGAACCATGGATGTCACGGTTTTGATGTGAATGGAAGGATTCATGTTAGCTTCATTCTTTACCAAAATAAGAATTCACTTAAGGAAACTTGGAACAAGACTTACCTAGATGTCTTCTTGAGTCTTGAAGTTGAAGCTTGAATTCCTATCCTTCAAGATGAAGGGGCCGAAATCTTTGTGGTGATGGGAGATGGAAATTATCTAAGTGTTATGCTCTTGCATGATGAGAAGGTAGATGTTTCTAGAAGGGTTTAAAACATGCTAGGGGGGACGGTTTTGGAGGGATAATGGTGAGGTTTAGGGCTTTCTTGAGTGCTAATCAAGGTTAGGTTAGTATAACCTTGGTTACTTTATTCCAACTATGGTTACTTTGGTGCTAACCCAAGTTACTTTATCAAATCATGGTTATCTTATCCTTGGTTTAAGGGAAAAAGTAACCATGGTAGGATTTAAAAATCCTCCATGTCTAGACACTAAGGGGGCGGTTTGGTTGGGGTCTTTATGACCTCAACCATACTACCTCTTCCTTTAATGAGTTGTCTTACTTGTTCCTTAAATGCATGTTTATTTTGTTTTCTATTTATTCTTTGCATAATAACTTCTTGTCTTAATGGTGTAGTAGACTTTAAGTAATTATTTTAACTAATAAAATTGGCTAGAGAATTCTAGAATCCCCTTCATGCCTTGGCCGAATTTTGGGGCCTCTTGGGCATATTGATATCTCTTGTAATTTTAATTCATGTACCATAATGTTTTCTTTATTTTATTGTATTCCAAGATTAGCATATGTATATATACATACATATACACGCCATGTGTACTCTCTCTCTCTCTCTCTCTATATATATATATATATATATATATATATATATCCTCCTATGTATACGTATGTAGGTATTTATACATTTCATACACATATATCATATACACGCACATACATAATGGTATGTATGGTTCATATAGCTCTATATTTCATATACTACTTTCTTGAAGTTTCCTTATTTAAATTGGCTTGGTATCACCTCAATAATAGTCAAGTAAAGAGGGTTAAGTTGACTTAAGTAACACGCGGTAGAAGAAATTGTCGCTTTCATTCCGTCTCATATTCATAGTTTTCACGTACATGATCGTTGGGGTACAACAAATGATGCCGGTACCGCCAATAAAATGTAGCCATTTTCCTTTATATTATTTTGATGTCCGATTTAGGCAAGCCTCCGGCGGCTAGATAATGCAATGGTATGGCCGAAACCACAGAACGAAGCAAAACAAGGCGTCCGGCAGAAGAGAGCAACCGAGAATGCCAGCCATTCAGATGGTCGTCAGTATGCTGTAATAATGAAGCACAATATCTAGAACGATTGATGCCTTTATACAAATAAGAACCAAGATATTTGAATGGCAAAGCAGAACGTCTTATATTCAGTAAAGCCGAAAATCCTCTTCGCTGATGTAGTGATATACTAGCCGATAGGATGAAGCTACTCTTTTAAAAATTCACCTTCTGACCTGAGCCTGTTTCATACGATGTTAAGAATAGATGGAACCACCTTAAATTTCTTTGTGAGGCTCGTAAAAACACGAGTAGGTCATCCGCATAGGCCAAATGCGTAATATGAAAAGGGATCCTTCCTAAACGCAGTGGTTGCAAATCGTCAGAGGTAACTAAAGCATTTAAGCCTCTACTGAAACCTTCAGAAGAAAGAATAAATAGTAACGGAGATAAAGCGTCACCTTGCTTTACATCCCTATATGGCTGAAATGATGCAGAAGGCTGGCCATTAATCAGGACTGCCAAAGTAGTAGCGCTTAAATGATTTAAGATAATCTGAATGAAGAATTTTGAAAAGCCAAATCGTCTTAGCAATAATTCCAAGTATTCCCAGCTGACTTTGTCAAAAGCCTTCATCATATCCAGTTTCAAACATAATTGAGAGCTTCCCTTATCTAGCATATGAATCATCTCTTTCGCAAATAAAACTTGTGAGGAGATATCATGTCCTGGCAGGAATCAAGTCTGTTCTAGAGATATTAACTTTTGAAGCAGTGTATTTAAATGGTTGGCAATGATTCGTGTAAAAACTTTGCTCAGAAAATTGGTAAGACAAATTGGTCGAAAATCACTAAACGTGTTGGGAGATGGTATCTTCGGAATCAAAGTGATTAATGCGCTTGCCATCACTGAAGGCTGTGGAACTCCAAGGAAAAATTCCTGCACTGCTTTAACCACATCAGCATGAATAATTGGCCAGCACGAACGATAAAACTTACCATGAAATCCATCTGGGCCTGCTGCACTCTGAGGATCAAGATGCCATGCTGCCTCCTGAATCTCTGCCTCATCCGGCAGTTGCGTGAGCATATTGTTGTCATCATTCGTGATTAATCGTGGGATGTGATGTAGAATCACATCATAATTACCTGTTGTTTCACGAGTGAATAAAGAGGTATAAAAAGAAACTGCTTCCTCTATGATGGCCGGGGGAGAGGTACATAAGACATCATTAGAGGCGTGAATTTGCTGAATTCGTAACTGCGACCTCCGCCCCTTGACAATCGAATGAAAATAGTGCGTATTTGCATCCCCGTCCTTTAGCCACCGAACACGCGCTTTTTTCTTCCAGAAGTGCAACTCATACTTAGAAGCACGAAGATATTCCGCCTTGGCTCTATGATATGCTTCGCGATTTGTCTCAGTGGGATCGACATCCCATATGGTCTCGGCACTGTTTAACGTAGTTTCGGCTTGCATGAGGTTGGTAGAGATGTTGCCAAAAATTTCTTTGTTCCACCGCTGAATGTCCTTCTTTAGACAAAATAATTTTGAGTAAAAGCCACACATACCACCAGTAGTGGGATATGAGGTCCAAGCATATTTCATATAGTTATGGAAATCTGGATGAAGTAACCATGAATGAAGAAAACGAAAAGTGCGACGACCACCTACCGTAGGTAATCGACAGATGAACAATAGAGGCGTGTGATCCGAAGAGACTCTTGGCAGATGAGTTAGTTTCATGTCGGCCAATGCATCTTGAAAGGAAGAGTTGACAAATAACCAATCCAACCTGCGACGTACACGGCCCAGGCCCCTACCATCCACCCAAGTAAATCTAGACCCATGATATTGCGGCGCCATCAAAGAACAAGATTCAATACAATCATTAAATTCTTGTATTACTGTAATGGATGGGTGTGAACGTCCACTATGATCATCAAGAGTCCGAAAAGTGTTGAAATCTCCTCCTACCACCCTTGGAAGTGTAGTTACCTGAGAGAAATCACATAAGGATTGCCATAATGTCCGACGCAACAGAGGCGTGTGCTTGGCATATACCACCGATAAAACAAAGGTCAACTGTAGCAGGCGAAAAATCAAGCTGAAATGAACCACTTGATCTTGATCCTGTGTTGTAAGTAGACGAAACACTGAATCTTGCCAGAAAAACCAAATACGTTCCGACTGTGAAGAATAATAATGCGAAAAACCAAGGTCCAAACAAAATCTAGCAATACTAGATGGAGAATGTTTTGGCTCAACAAGTGCAAGTAATTGTAAATGATGTTGACGTATCAAATGATGTAACCTAGGCAGGGAGGCATTCATGCCTCTAATATTCCATATTAAAGCATTCATTGAGTAAGAGTAGTGTCACTTCCCTGAGAGATTTGCGAAGCACTACGTGTCATGATAGTGGAGGGTGGTAGAGGTGGCAAATCTTTCTGTGCTCGACATTTCCGACATGGAACCACGGGTATAAAACCTGCATCCGCTGCGGATTCTTCCAAACGCAAGATCAAAACATCTACATCGGGTGATGGAGGGAGTAACTGCATTCGCCGGACCACATCATCTGGAACATGTGGCAATTCCGTATTTATATCATCTGCATGTAACTCCGTATCTGAAGAATGTCCCAAGTCGCAGTGATCTGCAGCCTCCTGCGGAGGATGTGCTGCAGCTGCGCATACTGTCTCCATAGTGGGTTCGCTATCAATGTCAATAATTGTTGCCGTAATACAATCAGCAGTAGGGGGAATATCAAGAGGAGGTTCTGGCTGAGCTTGGTTAGAAACCGCAGGTGGCTTTTTCACTGGGGTCCACCTCTTTGCTGGTGGCAGAGGTGGCGGTGGTGGAGGTGGCACCGACGCAGGAGCTTTTGTGGAGCATAAACCTGTTGCATGGCCTAAACGATGACATGAAGTACAGAATAATTGAAGATCCTCATAAACCACAGGTTGCAGAATAACTCTATTCTTGGCCTGCAAATAAATCTTCTGCGGTAGGTCTTGGGAGACATCTACCTCTACGCATACTCTAGCGACTGATGGGCGCAATCCATCTGTCGTAGCCACATCAAGTTTTATGGGAGTTCCTATAGGACATACAATCTCAAATAATGCCTCACGACGATGGAGATGTATTGGAAGCCCTGGGAACGCAACCCATATCGGCACAATAGGGACATCAGCAGTGGGATCAAAGTCAACTGTTCACTTTGTTATACGCATATGACAGCCAGAAATATGCCATGATAGTCGATAAAAACATCGCAGGTAATCAACTTCATATGAAAATTCAAAAGTATATGTGTTGGATCAATGAGAGTGATCCGCAGGTCATGATGAAATCCTATTTTCTCAAAAACATCACAGATAACCTTCAAAGGAGGACGACCATACAAGAAAGTACCTACCAGCGAGTGTCTGAATGGCGCAACAAGGGCATCGATCTCAGAATCAAGAAATGAAATCATGGGAATGCCTTTGTATCGAGATATCGTTTTGGGTGAAGTTGATATGCTCTGCATCGTGGAGGCGCTGGCAACCACAGCCACAAAAGATGGCGGTGGTGGGGAAGACATCGTCGAATAGAAACACGGAGAAAAGCAACGGTTTTTGCAGTGGATAATGAGGGTCGAAAGTAGATAGATGTCGGAATGAGTAATGGAGATGTAGTTGATGAAGAAAGGATGCAGTAACAGCATCGGCAGCGGCTATCGCCGCTAATCGTCCGGTAGCGCCCGCGATCGCCGGAGGAACATCAATTTTTTTCAACAATATATATATATACACACACATATATATACATATATACACATATACATAAATATATTCACATATACATATACATACAAACCGACCAACATGAAAATATGAAGTAATAGGTAAAGCTCAGAATATATGTAGAATACGATAACACGTAGGAGTAGCAAACATATAAAAGATATATGATAAGTCAGGATTATATGTGCTAAATGACCACTACAAAAAATACCCAATGCTTGATAAACAACTTAGAAATCTGTAAACGTTATGTTGTCAATACACTTCATGGGTTACTAATCCATAGAGTAATACAAAATTACAAAAACAAAACACACAATAAAGAAACATATAGACAGACATAATTTGTCACAACATTAATGACATAACGTTAATAAGTCGATTTAAGAAAACATACAAATAGATATACAAAACAAAAGTAATTAGACGATGCTAAGTAAATATGCACAGGAATACACACAACTATTTCAATAACACCACAACATGACTAATACAGCAAAATAGTAACAAACATCATCATTAAAAAGAATACAGTGACACAAATACTTTTCATGCAAGACATGAGTTAATAAATAAACATACATCTACAAGTTTTAAAACAAATTGTTAACATAAACAATTGAGGTAAAGCATGCTAATTACGAGTTAGGAACGACATAGTATTGCATGACAGCATAGTAATAGATCAAAGTGTAAATAGCTTAATGACATGACGTATAAGGAAAAAAAATTAAAAGGTATCATACTTGAACATCCAAATAACTTATATATCTACATTACAGTAAAATCTATGCATTTATGCATTTTCTTCGGAATAATAGAACGAAATTTATACAACAATCAGACAAGCTAGTATGAAAAATATAGAGTATGGGCTAAAAATAAATTAGCGACCAACATAAGTACAGAAAGAGAGATCACGATACACAAAGACAAAAGTGAGCGCGAATAGCATGCTTACTACTTAAAACTTAACTAAAAAACAATACAAACATAATATATGTGACAAACTGCAAATAATGATTGTGAATTCATGAGCTACATATGGTACAAGTCATACATGCGTTTAAAATAAGGATACACAACACATTGTATGTCTACACCAAACATGTTCAACAACTTAACCATTAAAATGACAACACATATTAAAACTTGTGTATGCTGCGGAGCTATGTTGAGCAATGCATTTCATCCCCAAACTGATGGACAGTCAGAGAGGACGATACAGACACTTGAGGACATGATGAGAGCTTGCGCGATTGACTTTAAGGGAAACTGGGATGGTATGATCAAGTTGATTGAGTTCTCCTACAACAACAGTTATAATAGCACCATCGGCATGGCACCATTTGAGGTGCTCTATGGGTGTAAGTGCAGATCCCTCGTTCATTGGGACGAAGATGGAGAGCGTACTATCACCGGTCCAGAGCTGATTGAGCATACCAAGGAGAAGATAAAGATGATTCGGGAGAGACTTAAGGTTGCCCAAGACAGAAGCAAGAGTTGGGCAGATTCAAATAGGTGTCCTCTAGAGTTTACTATTGGAGAAAAGGTTTACCTGAAGGTATCACCTATGAAGGATGTTGCACGTTTTGGTCTTAAGGGTATGCTGAGGCCTCGTTACATTGGCCCCTACAAGGTGCTCGAAAGATTGAGTCGTTAGTTTACCGTTTGGTGTTACCTCTGGCACTAGCCCAAGTGCACAATGTATTCCATGTTTCTTCACTAAGAAGGTACGTCCCCGATTTGAGTCATGTATTGGATGCACTAGTTTTGAGGATCAGACCGGATGTCATACAAAGAAGCCCTGTTCGAATAGATCGCAAGGAACAAGAACTGAGAAGGAGGATCATTCCGTATGTCAAGGTGCAATAGAGCAATCATAAGGAAAATGAAGCGACATGAGAGCTGGAAGATTAGATGCGGAAACATTACCCTTACCTCTTCGATTAAGGTACGTCAAGTTTCAAGGAAAAAACTTCTTGTAAGGTGGGTAGGATGTTACACCCTGAAAATTTTCGAGTTAGCCGTTATGGGAGAATTTAAAACTAGAGTAGTCGTTAGGTGTAACAACCCCTCAAAATTAAATTAACTGTAGCGAATCGTTTATGTTTAAGTGATTCATAATCCTAAAGAGGTATTGAACTTATATATAAGATAAATAAAGAGTGGCAGGAAATAAAACAAAAATAAAAAAGCGATAAATAAATAAATAAACTTTATTTAAAAAAGAAGGGGGCAGTTGGATAAGGAATTTGAAAAAAAAATAAAAAAATAAAGATAATTTATAAAAGGGGTTAACATGTGGGGGATAACTGATTCCCCCCTAATTTCTAACAAAGAGAGAATATTAAATAGGAGGGGGAGCAGGTGAGGGGGGAAGTGAGAAGAAAAAAGGGAAGGGGTTTACAGCAGGAACGACAGAAAGGAAGAGAAGAAAGGAAGAGGGGAGAAGAGAAAAGATAAAGAGAAAAGAGAGAAGAGGGAAGAGAAAAAGAGAAGGAAAAAGAGGAAGCAAACAAGACATCTTCAACCCATTCATCTACTTTGCATAATAGTTTAAGTTGACTGTAATCAGGTAGGTTCCTTTTTTTCCCCTCCAATTGGTACAATCCAAGCATGCCTTAGTGATATATTATGTGTTTTTGTTGTTTTAATTGTTAGAATCTATAACATGTTGCATTTGATTTGATGTTAGGTTTGAATTTGATATCAAAATAGGACAACTTTCTCATGAATAGGGCCTTTTAGTTCTCGTTTGGCCTTAGACTAGGTTCCTATAGGCTGGAAATAGGCAAAAATAAAGATCAGAGTCAAAAAACGGCCGCTAGAGGCTGCACGTGTGCCTCACCCATCGTTGAGGCTACACCTGTTAATCTATATAAAAAAGAAAAGGTCAGCGGGCCAGACCAGGCGTTGGCGGGCTGGACCCGCTGTGCACAGGCCTGGCCCGTTTACTTAATGTATTGAAAAAAAAAATTAAAAACTGCTGAGCCAACCGTGGGCCGGGCCGAATGGCCAACGGACTGGGTCCTGACTGGCCGGCCGGCCCAAGTTAAGTGGGAAAATTAAAAAAAGTAACAAAAGAAGTGCCTTACAGGCCGAGACATGTAGCAGGCCAGGCCGAGCCAGCTGGAATTGAAATTAAAAATAATAATAATTGAATTTCTAGATTTTCATTAATGTTATTTAATTAATTAAAAATTGTAATTATTGTAGGAAAAATATAAACAAATATCAGGAAATTATAAACAAATTTCAGAAATTATAAAATGCGGAAAATAAATTATTTTTATTGAATTTCTGTATTTATGATAATTTATTTAATTCGGATAATTAGGTGATAAATAGAAATAAATAAGGGGAAAATGAGAAAAAATATAGAAAATGCCCGATAAATGTATACAAGCTGTGGGAAAGTGGGTTTGATGCCGAAAAATGTTTAGTCGTTACTCGAATAATAAATGGACCTAGAGTTGAGCGCTAGAGGATGGTGAGAATGGGCCAGAAAGCCTTAGGCGACCTTGTTTTGACATTTACGGCACGTGCATTGTATTTATAGTGGGTCGTGATGTACGGGTCACGGACACTCAGTATGCTGTATGGTGGCGGGGGGCCACGTACACTCAGTGTGGTGACTATATGTGGGTACGACCCACTGCCACTCAGTAGGTCCTAAGATCATACATTACACAGTATAGATATGGACATCCTGCATGATATGACTTCGTTGCGTGTGAGATGCATAGTTGGACATGCATCATGAAGTTGCGCATTCTTTATCTGGAGTGAATTATTTTTCAGCATTATTCCCTATGCCTATGTTATCTCATGTTCTATGTGCTATGTGTTATGTCATTTCGGTATACACGCCTTGTATTAGTTGGAGGTAGGTGCCTACTAGGTGATTTTCGGTCAGTCACCTCTACTGCCCCCTCCAGGTTAGCGGCGAGATGTCTACAACTATGTTTTTGTTGAGGACGGGACTGATAGGGGGAAGTGGACAGACTGATGGTCGCACCTTGGACATGAGGAGACCTTGCGGCTGTTGTCTTTTATTCCATTGGGGTTATCACCAGACATTACCTTTGTTTATAGTGTTAGACATTAGAGACTATGATTTCGACGTTATTGCCCAGAACCTTGTTAATTGTTTGAATGAGAATGTTCATTTATGATGGCAATTAATGTAACTGTTTACCGTTTCTGCGAAAAATTTCTACGTCAATTCTGGTATATAAGAAGTTGATTCGACGCTTTGTATTCTCCTTAGCGAGATACATCGGGTGCATTGTTCCCGATGCTAGGGTTCGAGAGTGGGGCGCTTCACAGAATGTATGCAGAGATGCAGAAGGGAAATGTTTTCGTATGTAACATAGAGGCATGCCTCTGCTTAAATAGAGGAAAATCGAATTTTGGAGGTTAATTGCCAGTTTGAATCACAGTCATCGTATCAGACAGTTTAAATCTCCAACGTTAGGTCAAAAATTTTTGACATTTTAATATGTAGCCATTGGATAAGAAAACCAAAGATAAGAACAATCTGATGCCATTAGATCGGAAATTGAAATGCAGTTTTAATATAAGCGTTAGATCACAACGGTAACCATCAGATTTAAACATAGCCGTAGGATCAGATGTATTATTTTCTGGAAAATTTAAAAGTAAATTTGTCCAAAAAGATAAGAACCGGCCCACGAGCCCACGAGCCCACGAGCCAAGCCGAGCCAAGTCAGACGAGCAGGCGGTGGCGGCACGCGCATGCACATGTGGCAGCTTTCTATGTCTTCCTTCTGGTAAAAAATTCTCTTACCCTTCAGGCACATCTAAAGCGCCTTTCCTAGCAATATATAAGGTGGCAACTTCAACTCAATTAGCCAATGTGGTATTCTTGCAAATGGATGACGTGTTCACTTCTCTTGAGGCCACATCACCATTTTTTCAATTTTCACCAATTTTTTACTTCTCATTTGAGCATTAATTTTTCATTCACCCGGTATCATAATTGAGTAATTCAAAAGCCTAAAGTCATCTACTCATTATGTAAATAATTTAGGGCTCATTAGTTTTCATCTTTGATTAACACACACTAATCATAATTAATCTCAAAGTATGTTGCTAAGCAACTTTGGACAAACCCATTTCCAATTTTCCTCCAACAATCACCAACAGGAATAAAAATTAATGCAAATGCAGATGCAGACTCTAACGAGAAGTCAGACAAGAAAATGTTGTATCAGAAGAGATAGCTTGTGGTTTTGAACCTTTCATAGTGATGTACTATCGGATTCACTCAGCTAATTAGTGACTTGATGTCTTAAACCAGTCAGCCTTTGCTGTGAACCTAGACAACAATACTCAAACAACATTTCCTTTAACAGCCTTTTGGTTCTCATGGTTGTGTTTGTTTTGGTCATGAACAACCTGGTTTCAGAAAGTGTTTCATAGAATTCTTGCCTCACAGAATTCTCATAGAAGTGGCCCCACTTTACTCTTACATAGGTGATTCCTATCAGAGTATTCTGCCATACCCCACTTGATGTATCAAGATATAGGACATCATTAAAAGCTTTAGCTTACCCTAAATGTTCTCTGCAGACAACACTTTTATGTAACATAATGAGTAAGTGCTATACTGAAACATCATAACTTAGTTTTCCCATTGAACCAAGATTCTGGCATCTCCAATCAGCAAGGTTGGGTTTCCATTACAAAGATTCTTCAATTGTAGGCTTAAGTACCATTCTGTTTGTCAATTTTGACATCTAATCTCTAGGCATGCCTTTTGTAAGTGGATCCGCAAGATTCTCCTTTGATTTTATGTAGTCAATGGAAATCACGCCATTAGAGATCAACTGTTTAATGATGTTGTGTCTCCAACGTATGTGTCGTGTCTTACCATTGTAGATGTTTCTTTGAGCTTGTCCTATAGTTGACTGACAGCGTATGCTAATAGGAGCGATTAACCTAGGCCAACATGGAACATTTTCTACGAAATTTCGAACCATTCAGCCTCTTTCTCAGCTTTATCTATTTCTATAAGCTTAGCTTCCATAGTGAACCAAGCTATGCACATTTGCTTTATGGATTTCCATGACACAACACCACCAACAGTAAATGAGTATCTGTTGGTGGACTTAGAAGCCTTACTATCTGAAATCCAATTTGGATCACAATATCCTTCTAATACTGTTGGATATCTTATGTAATGTAATCAAATGTTCATTGTGTATTTCAGGTACCTTGTTACTCTATTTAGAGCTTTCCAATGATTATCACTTGGATTACTGGTAAACTTGCTCAATTTGTTTACTGAACAAGCTAAGTCTAGTCTTGCACAGTTTGATATGTACATCAGACTCCCAATTACCTGCGAGTACTTCAATTGAGCTACAGGTTTGCCTCCGTTTTTCCTTAGGTGTATGCTTAAATCAAATGGGGTCTTTACTGTTTTGTATCAAACATATTGAATACTTTTAGAACAGATTCAATATAATGAGTTTGCGACATAACAAGACTTTCAGTTATTCGAGAAATTTTAATTCCTAGAATAACATTTGCAACCCCTATATCCTTCATATCAAAATTTCATGTTGACATCTTCTTTGTATTCAAGATGATGCCACGAGTACTGCCCTGATTAGCATGTCGTCTACATAGGACATACTATCACATAGGAATTTAGTGTGTTTTTATGTAAATACACTTGTCACATTCGTTGATCCTGAAACAATTTGACAACATTGCCTCATTAAACTTCAAAGGCCACTATTTGGGTGCTTGTTTAAGTCCGTACAAAGACTTAACAAGTGTACACACCTTTTTCTCTTATCCTGGGAAAGTGAACCCTTCAGATTGATCCATATATATTTCTTCTTCCAACTCAGCATTCAAGAAGGCAGTCTTCACATCCATCTGATGAATTTCTAAGTCGTAGACTACAGCGATAGCAACTAACATTCTTATTGAAGTGATCCTTGTTACTGGTGAGTTGGTATCAGAAAGTCAAAACATTCTTTTTGTCTATAGCCCTTAGCTACCAATCGGGTCTTGTACTTGTCAATAGACTCATCCTCTTTCAGTTTTCTCTTCAAGATCCACTTGCATCCGAGTGGTTTACTTCCAGTTGGAAGATCAACCAGCTCCGAAGTGTGATTTTGAAGAATCGGCTCCCTCTCACTGTTTACTGTCTCTTTCCAGAAAGGAGCTTCTGAAGTTGACATTGTCTCAGAAAAGGCCATCTGATCGTTTTCTACTAAGTATGTAATAAAATCTAGTCCACAAGATGTTGGTATTCTGGCTCGTGTTCTTTGATGAGGTTCCTTAATTTCTTGAAGAGTCTTCTCACGCACTCGCTTACTAGTGCTTGCTTCTTCGTTGTTTTTGTCTTTCTTTGGAAAGACAACTTCAAAGAACACTGCATTCCTTGACTCCATGACAACATTCTCATGCATGCCAAGAATGTCCGACTTGTGCACCAAGAATCGATATGCACTACTGTTAGTTGCATATCCTATGAATATGCAATCAATTGTTTT
Organism: Eustoma russellianum; assembly: GCA_036186865.1. Classification (NCBI taxonomy): domain Eukaryota; kingdom Viridiplantae; phylum Streptophyta; class Magnoliopsida; order Gentianales; family Gentianaceae; genus Eustoma; species Eustoma russellianum. Next base: position 89,503 of record AP025108.1, on the reverse strand, counting down.
AGGCCCAATTATCACTTGTCTTGGTTTAGGTACATCAATCTTTGCCAGACACCCCCACACTTTCAAGTATTTTGTAGCTGGGTTTATAGCCTTTCCAAATTTCATATGGGGGTTTATCCATCTTTTTAGATGAAATTCTATTTAAAATGATGTTGGCGGAGAGAATGGCTTCCCCCCATAAGTTCTAAGGTAAATCCAAACTTATCAGCATAGCATTCATCATCTCCTTTAGAGTCTGGTTGGCATTCAGCAACACCATTGCAGTTATATGATGAATAATGCCATGTTGTGAACAAAATGCATTAAACAATGCATCATATTCGTCACCTCTATCACTACGAATTTTCTTAATTCGTTTGCTATGTTTATTATCAATTTTATTTTTATAATATTTAAATGCATCAACGGCCTCATCTTTGCTACTTAGTGAATAAACATAATAGTATCTAGTGCCATCCTCGATAAAAGTTACAAAGTGCTTTTTACCACCTTTTGTTTGCACAAGCTTTAAATCACACACACTGTATGAATTGAATCTAATACTTCACCGTTTCTTTCAATTGAAAGAAATGGCATCTTTGCAATTTTTGCTTCAACACAGAAGACTCAAGCATGTAACCATAAGTAGAAACTTTCTTATTACCCTCTCCGGGAGAAGCTTTCTTGGGTACAACAGTCATTACACTTAATTTGAACATATTCTTAGTCAAGTACACCTTCCCCAGAAAAATCCCATTATTGCTCAGGATACATTTGTTACAATCAAATACTTGCTTAAATCCATGACTCACTAGTAATGCCCCGAAAACAAGATTCATGTGGATATCGAAAACGTACAACATATCTTGCAAGGTGAGCTCCTTCCCTCAGGTCATCTTCAAAATAATTTTGCCCAAACCTTCAATCTTTGAGTTATCAGAGATTTCCATGTACAACTTTTCATTATTATTCGCAGGAGAATAGTCTTTGAACATCGCTATGTTGGCGTAGACGTGTTGAGTAGCTCCAGTGTCCATCAACCATTCATTAGGATTTCCCACAACATTACATTCAAAAACAACAACACACATATGTAAATCATCCATGGCATTCACAAGGTCGGCTCTGGCTTTATCTTTCTTTTTCTCGGGCTTACGGTAGTCAACACTGCGGTGCCCCTGAATCCCATAATTATAACATTTTCCAGTGAACCTTTTGGAAACATTATTGCCTTTAGCGTTCACTCCTACATGATTTCTCTTTTTTTTAGTCATAGAGCTTTAGCATGACCAGAACTGGAACTTAGCTTTTTCTCGGATCTTCGATTATCTTCCTCTATATGTAGTTAGATGAACAGTTCCCCTATCGACATCTCCTTCACCTGTGTTTGAGATAGCTTCGGAATTCCCTCCACGAAATAGGTGGCTTCTCTATCACAGCAGCCACTTGGAAAGATTCACTCAGAGACATGCCATCTTCTTCTATTTCGACCACCAACATCTGAAGTTTCTCAAATTGAGAAACAACAATTTTGGAGTCTGACATATTCAAATCAAGAAATTTACCAATGATAAATTTCTTTGTACCAGCATCCTCCGTGGGCCTGCCATAGTGACTTTTCATTTTGAAATGTACAATACAGTCCGTACAACGAATTATCTAAACAACTCAAAATATGACTCAGGCATACATTATTGTTTTCATTCCTTGCTTCAGCCATCAGATTGTTCTGAATGTTCAGATTTTGGTCTTCAACAGCAACTGTTGAGAAAAAGGGTTTGATTGATTTACAAATGCATGATTTAAATGCTACGTGTTTACGAAATGCATGAATAAATTATTACTTGACACGTTTATGTGATAAACATGCTTTATATGCCTATATATATTGTTGCCATACTAACAAGCCATGAAACGTTAAAGCTTACATCATATGGCAAACTATGTTGTCTTTGTACTATTTTCAGGTGCCACAATTGACGAACTAAACTAGTCCATTAAGTGGAGTGTTTAAGTTAATGAACTAACTAGTTCATTAAATGGTGACGTATTTGGTGGAAGCTATATGGAAACAAATTTGGAAATGGAAAGTATTCTCTCCAATGCATTTACACGCCATGTATATATATATATATATATATATATATATATATATATATATATATATATATATATATATTCATATTTGTTAAAAAAGGCACAATACACATATATTCCGACGTACCACCCACACATCACATTTATTACAAAGTCACACCATTATATACAACTCATATTTATGACTATATCCAGATCTTGTATCATATGAATAAGTAATGGTGACGAAAAAATTATAACAACATGTTACAAGGTCATAAACCAAAAAATTGTCGTATCGGGTGACTACTGAAACTTCACCGATATGTCACGTACTTGCCGTATAAAGATTACCAGCCTATATACATAAAAAATAATTAAAAATTTCGTGGCTCACATGTTGATCTCATGCACTAAATCATTCCATGTTGGCACACACAAATCACCCACAATCTATGCTAAATTTGTGGAGACTTTAAACTCAACTTCATTAGTGCACATGTGGCATTTTTAATTAAGCTATTAGAGAGGAATATACACTTTATTTTATGTATATTATGTGTGGCATAATATATATTATATGTAGGGCCCGTATAGCACCACTAGAAGGGGGGTTGAATAGTGGGTGCGGAAAATTTTGTTTTTAAAACTTTTGAACCAAAAACCTCACTTCTGAAAAAAGTTTCTGTTTTCAGACCCTGATTTGAAATAATTAAATAACCTTGTTGTAGACCTCTAAAAATTGTGAAATTTTTTGTGAATGAAATCTCAGATGTTATAAGTGTCTCACCAAAATTTCAAATTAAAATTCCACTCCTAACCCCATGAAAATACGTTCTTAGTCAAATTGCACGAATCTGTAAGAAACAGTACTCCGACTTGAAAATTTTATTCTGATTAATTGGTAACTCCAAATGGTCTAAAAATTTAATGACAAACCCCTTAACATATTTATTGTAATGGGTTCAAACAGTTTTTCAAAAATCCTTTGGGAAGTATATCAACCACATTGATGTTTTCAACCTTTGTAAATCTGAAAATTATATTGCACTAGTCTCAGCACTAATCATGTTTGATTGACTTATACTTATACAAATGAGTTTAAACTTGTGCCAAAAGAAAGACAAGATATGCGGATATATTTCTGAAAGGTTTTGTAATTTTTAAAAACGTTTACTATTTTTTCAGTCACAACGAAATTGATGCAAAATGCTAGAATCTGAAAGTAAAGTGATGAAAGTAAGAACACCAAGAATATTATACTGGTTCGGTTAAAACAACCTACTCCAGTCTTCGAGGACACCTTCCTTGTAGAGAAAAAGGGGTTTGAGTGATTTTCAAATACATGATTTAAATATGCACAAAAACGAGCATAAGATAAGTATGCATGATACATTGCTTATTACTTGCCTTATTTAGCTCATATATAATGTTGCCGCACTAACGAGCCATGAAGCGTTAAAGCTTACATCATATGGAAAATATTTGTTGTGTTTACACTATTTTCAGGTGCCACCATTAATGAAGTAAACTAGTTCAATAAGTGAAGTACTTAGTTAATTAAACTAAGTAGTTCATTAAAGGAAGCTACATTGGGAAAAGGCACAAAGGCAACAAGGCTAAGGAAGGAAAGTCTTCTCCTCCTCCTTTCGTTAAATATACACGCCAACATATATATAAATACATATATTTTCAGATTTTTTTAAAAGGCACATACACATGTATTTCAACGTACTACCGACACGTTATATATTTTACGTACGTATGTTAACGTCACACCACTATACTTAACTCATATTTATGAGTATATTCAGGTCTTGTATCATATGATATAAGACATGGTGATGAAAAATTAAATACAACACGTTAAAAGGTTCTAAACCAAAAATTGTCGTATCGGGCGAATACCGAAACTTCGCCAACGTGTCACGTACTTGCCATAAATAGATGGCCAGCCCCTACATCTCAAAAATCATCAAAAATTTCGTGGGTTTGAGAATATTTTCAGCCAAAAATACTTTCCATGTTGGCACATACAAATCACCCCACATTAAGGCCAAAATGTGAAGATTCCAATTTTAATTTTGTCACATGTTAATGGCGCCACTTTAGACCAGCCAAGTGCTGAGATTTAAAGTATATATTATATATATTATGTGTAACATAATATATATAACATGTGCAAAAGTTGGAATTTAATTAGAAAAAATCGGGTAATCGATAAATATCGAAAATTTGGTTTTCTACGTACACAACATATGGAACATTTTTGGCACATCATACGACACATATCTAGACACTTTTTACATATGTCATACATCTTAAAGTGTTCTAGAAAATTAAATTAAGGGCTGATTGGAATATAACATGTGTGTATTATAAAATGTGCACTAATTTACAAAGTTAGCAAAAATAAATTTCAGCACATGCATATACATTATCCAACGCCCCTACAGCTGACATGGAGCTTATGTGGAGCCTTGTTGGCATATTGATTGGTCAAGAATCAATCATGCAATGTTGGTGAATAAAGAAAGAAGCTACACAAGGTAATGTTTCAAATTTTGTTACAATTGTGACACATGCTGAAAATTCAGCATGTGTGCTAATGGCTGGACGTTTTTAGCATCTTAATGGCTCATATTTTGTGTCTTGATTAAGGTGGAATAATTGGAAGATAATTTGGAAGTAATTTGAATAAGTTATGGAATTAAAATTGTGATATATTTGAATATCACACATGCTGAAAATTTCAGCATGTGTAGTAATGGATATGGCCGATTTTTTGGCCTATGTGATGTATAATTTTAACTCCAAAATTGAGGAAGATGTCTTGTACTAAATGGAGATGGATTTCTTGAATTAATGCAATACTAAATAGGAAATATTTTGAACAAAAAAGTGTATGTAACACATGCTGAAATTTCAGCATGTGCATTTGTCATTATGGCCGAATTTTTCACCATTTTTGTGACAGAATTATCTTGCTAACTTTATGTGATAATCTTGTGAATTTTGACAACTATTTTATGATGATTTTGGCACATGTTTTAAGTGTTATTCTCAGATTTTCCTAGTCATCAAATGATGACAACATTCAACCAATCAATGAGTGCCAAGTAAGCAAGAGCTTAGTGATCATCCAATCAGAACATGCCAAGTAAGCAAGATCATGTCACAATGATGCCACACATTCTCCCAAGGACTTAGAAGACAATTTTCAAGAGGAGGAGGACTCCTAAGGGGGCGGCCATGATGATTAAAAAGGAAGGAAGAAGAGCAAAACAAGAACAAGAACAAGTGTTGAAAATTGAAAGATCAAAAGTGTTCTAGCCTTATTCTTCTACACTATCTTTCTTTCTTCTTCTTGAAAGCCTATTGTATTCATATTTTCAATCTTGAATAGGCTTGATATAGACCACCACATATTCCATATCTTTGTAAAAGATTGATCAAGGTGTGATCAATCTTCAATCTTGCAAGGTGGTGGTGTTCGTGTGCATTGTATTGAACATACAAGGTTTGTAAAGGGTTGGAGTTGGTGTGTAACTCCATCAACCCTGTGGTAAGGTGTATTGCGTGTGTGTGACTAGTGTGAACCAAGGAAGGTGTTCCTTGAAGACTGGAGTAGGTTGTTTATAACCGAACCAGTATAAAATTCTTGGTGCCATTTACTTTCAGCACTTACTTTCTGTTACTGCACAGTTTACTCTTTTTGTTGGCGTTCATAAAAATAGTAAATGACTTTTAAAAATCATGAAAATTACCAGAAACATATCCACACGTTCTAGGGTTAATTTGGCACAAGTTTCAACCTTTTTGGATAAGTATAAGTCGATCAAACATCAAAAGATCTGAGACTAGTGCAGTCTGATTTTCAGACTTGCAAAGGTCGAGACTTTGATTGTAATTGACCTACTTCCCAAAAGAATTTTGCAAAACTGTTTCCAACCACTTAAATATAGTATATAAGGAGTTAGTGGTTAAATTTTCAGAGCATTTGGACTTACACACAAATAGAAATAAATTTTTCAAAACCGTCTACCGTTTCTGGCAGATTCGCGCAATCTGATCACCAACGGTTTTTGAAGGGGTTAAAGGTTGAATTTTAATTTGCAATTTTTAGGGGACCCTCATAACATCTGAGTCTAAGTTCTCTCAAAATTTCAGAATTTTTGAGGACCTATAACCTGGTTGTAAAAACGTTTTAAAACTGGTCCTGGAAACAGAATCTGTTTTCAGAAGTTGAGTTGTTTAGTTTTAAACAAATTTTAAAAACTACACTTTCCGCACCACCTATTCAACCCCCCCCCCTTCTAGTGGTGCCTTGCAGATCCTGCATTCCTCGGTTATCACTAAACACCAAAAAAACCTTAACGCAAGAGTTACTAGAGTTATACACCAACTCCACCTTTTTACAACCAATACAACCAAAACAACTAAACAAACCGATCACAAACACCACTACCAATCGAATGAAGGTTTGATCATACCTTGATCAACATTTTACAACAATGTATGAGTGTGTGTGGTATAATCAAAGCCTATACAATATTTTGAATATAAGAACAATAGGCTTGAGAGAAGAAAAAGAGAAGAAGAAAGTAGTAGAGCTTCTTGATCTTGAGAAAATGAGAGTTGTGTTCTTAGCCTTGTTTGCCTTATTTCTCTCCTTTTTAATCATAAGTGGCCGTCCCCTAGGGCTTCTTCCCTTTCTTCGGAATTATATTTAATGCCCTTGGAAGATTGCCTTGTCTAGAAATGACACCGCCTTGCTTACTTGGCACACTATGATTGGAAAGTTGACTTGACCTTACTTACTTGTCAATTGACGATTGGTCCAACTTGGCATCCTTTAATATGCTGCAAAAATCTGAATAAAACTCATAAAACATTTGCCAAATATTAGTCAAAACATTACCATACAATCACACATTAATCCCCTTCAATTTTGGAATAAAATTGAAGACAAAATGCTCTAAAATTCGTCCATAATAAACCACATGTGCTGAAATTTCAGCATGTGTTGTATTTTGAATTGTTTCCTTGCGTATTGCCCTCTTCAATGTCACCAATCATGTGTGGATTATTTTCCACCAATTAAAATGCCAACTAAGCTCTACATAGGCTCCATCAAGGCTGCAAATGGCGTATAGAATGGCTAGGCATATGCTGAAATTTAACTTTAGTAAGCTTTGTCAAATAATGCACAATAATTACACATATATGGTAAATTCCAATCAGCCTTAATTCGAATTTTTCAGAACACTTTAACATGTCTTGAATGTGTAAAAAGTGTCTAGATACATGTTAAAACTCATTCAAAAAAACGTTCCATGTGTTGTGTTCGTAGAAAACCGAATTTTTGACATTCGTCGATTACGCGATTTTTCTCTAATTAAATTCAAACTTTTTGCACATGTCATATATATCATGTCACACATAATATACATAAAATAAAGTAGATATTCAGCTCTAATGGCTGATTAAGATAGGCGTCCCATGTGCTTAATAATTTGAATTTGAAATCTCCACCATTTGGCCTAAATTGTGGGTGATTTGTGTGTGCCAACATCGAATGATTTCATAGCTGATTTGAACATGTGAGCCACAAAATTTTTGGCTATTTTTAAATTATATGGGCTGCCATCTTTATATAGCAAGTACGTGACACGTTGGTGACGTTTCGACATTCACCCGATACGACAATTTTCGGTTTATAACTTGTAACGTGTTGTTATAATTTTGTCATCACCATGACTTATATCATATGATATAAGACCTGAATATACTCATAAATATGAGGTGTATATAGTGGTGTGTGATTGACGTACGTTTGTATCATATGTAACGTGTCGGTAGTACGTCGGGATATATGTGTATTGTGCCTTTTTAACAAAAATACGAATATATATATATATACATATATATATATATATATTATATATATATATTAGGCGATAAAGGATAAGGAACCGTGCTCTGGCGGCGACAAAAGGAGGCGGCTTTTAGCCGCCTCTGATTTTCTTCTACGACTACGCTCCGGCTACGATCTATGTTTCCTTTGTTTTCTGATCGCTTCTTCCTGTTTTCAGTCTGTGATATCTCCGGCCGCGATTCACAGTAATGGCTGACACGCCGTTGCCAATGGCAGAAAAATCTCCAACTTTTGCATCTTTTTTCAAGCCATCATCCCATGCTACAATAGGCGACAAAATCGTCCAACGATTTAAGGGAAGTCCAATGATTTCTTTCTCAGATGATGAAGTTGCTGCCCTGGCCGCACCATACCGGTTCGCATTGGTTAGATCCTTTTGGTATGGTCGGCCGCCTTTGGCTACCATTCGTGCCACCATCGATCGCATAGGATTTAATGGCACGGTAGCGTATTGGGTGTTGGATTTAAATCTTATTTTGCAGGAATTTACACAGGAACCAGATTATCTGCGCTGCTTTGCTCGTCAAAGTTGGATGATCGCAGGAAAATGTATGCGCGTTACCAAATGGACACCTGATTATGATCCAAAAATTGATGTGCCAATAGTCCCAGTTTGGATTTCTCTTCCTGGCCTCCCCATTCATTTTCATCAAAAGGATGCACTATTCCAAATAGGAAAGATGGTTGGTACGCCGATGAAGCTTGATAATGCGACAACTGCACGTTTGCTTCCATCAGTGGCACGATTGTGTGTTATCCAATCGTACTATAGCACAAACTGTGACGTATGAAGATCTCCCTCAATATTGTTCTTCATGCATGCGCCTAGGGCATAAAGCAGAAGAATGCGGGAAAGAGGTTACTCTGGATGAATCTGAAAAGAAAAAGACCTCAAAGCCCGTTGTCCAACAGAAAGCTAAAGACACCAGATGGACTGCAAAAAAACTTCCTCCAGTCACATCTAACGAGTCCCGTGCTGCAGAAGATCATATCCTCGCTGGACACACCCATACTGCATGCTCCTCTCAGCCCATCCACGTTAATATCCTCTCTCCTGATTTATTGGCAAAGGATCAGCTTACTACATCGCAGGATTTATCACATTTAAAGAGTATTGATGACATCATTCTAGGTGAAGGTCCGGTTAGCCATCACTATTTGGACACCTCCATAGATGACCTCCGCATACCCAGTAGTTCCTGCGAAGCACAATCAACAGAAGATAAATTTATGCATTATGTCACAAATGTGGTACAATCATTGGTTATTGATGAGGCTCATAAACAGTTGCAGGATCACCACTCTCCACGTTCATCGGCACCGCTAGCCTCTGCTAACGATGGTCAATTTCAAGATCCTCCTAGACTCCTGCGTCGTCGCGCTCGCGTTATGGATCCAATGTCGCCACCCACTACAAGATCATGTGCAACACTCTCAAACTCTTTTGATATCTTATCTGATCAATGAATATGATGATATGGAATGTCTGAGGTATTCGCACCTTATTGCCAGGTTAATTTCATTGAATCGTCGTTATCACTTTCATATACTAGTTGTTATTGAGCCAAAGATAATACCTACGGAATTACAATCATATCGTCTGCAGCTGGGTTTTTCTAATTCTCTGTCGGTTATTGATGATAAAACTTGGATTTTTCAGAGACACTCTATTGTTCAATTGGAAGATCAACGTGCAGGAGTCCAAAATCACTCTTTGTGCTTTAAATTCTTACTCACAGGAGAATCTTTTTGGTGTACCTTTCTCTATACGCTGCATACAATCCTAGCTCGTCGCCCTCTATGGGCTGATCTTATATCGTTTCACTCAATGATCGACAAGCCATGGATTATTGGTGGAGATTTTAATACACACTTATATTTAGAGGAGCACCAAGGTAGATCAAGCCTCGCATTGCGAACACTACAGGATTTTAATGATTTTGTTGCTATGGCTGCATTACAAAATATTGTCTTTCAAGGATCCCCTTTCACTTGGACAGATGGTAGAGGTCTGGGACGCATCAGTCGTAGATTAGATTGTTGTGTTCAGCAAGTTTCTTTGACTTATTTGCGATGGTGCAATATCACCATTCGAACCGTACGTCTTCGGATCATGCACCTATATTTCTTCAATGCACGTTGGAAGCTCATCATTCTTCATCAGTATTTAGATATTTGGATGTCTGGACAACACACCCAGCTTTTGATGATTTTGTGAGCCATCACTGGCAATCTTTCCCCACAGTTGGAGGAATGTGGGGATTCTATACAAAGTTGCAAAAATTAAAAAAAATGTTTGGCACGATGGAATAAAGAGGTCTTCGGTAACATTTTTGATGCGATTGTTGCGGCTGCAGAGGAGGTAACGAAGTGTGAAAACTTATATGATGCACAACATTCTGATGATACGCGCCTAGCATATCATTTAGCTATGGGCCGACTATGCATGGCGAATAAACGTGCATTGTTATATTGGAAGGAAAAAGCTAATGTAAAGTGGATGAATGAAGGGGATGCGAACACAAAATTCTTTCATCAGAAGGTAAAGGAGCGGCGACAAAGACAGTGTATCCAGCGAATCAGACGTGATGATGGGGTGGAATTGGATACACAACATGATATTGAGAATGAAGCAATCCGCTATTTTCAGCAACTATTTACAGCAGAGACAACAAATAATTACGAGGAGATTTTGCAGTTTGTCCCACAGTTGCTTTCGCAAGAGGACAATATGGAATTACTGCGCATGCCATTGTTATAGGAAGTTAAACAAGCAGTATGGGATTTGAACCCATCTAGTGCGGCTTGTTGTACCCCAACAGCCATGTACTTGAAACCATGATTAAGTGGCGGAATAAAAGCGATGATTTCTCTAAGTGCATGTTACTTAAGTCAACCTAGCACTCATTACTTAAATACTTTTGAAATACATACTAAATAATTAAATAAGGGAATTTCAAGAAAGTGATACATGAAATATATATACAAACACTTTTGTACACTTCTATGGTACATGTTAAATATACTCACATGCAGATAGTGAACATATATAATATATATAGTTATATGAACAATACATACCACCATATATGTATGTGCGTGTATATGACATATGCGTATGAAATGTATATTGTCATGGATATGTATATATATATGCGTGTACATAAAAAGGGTATATATATACATATAATAGGTACATATAGACGTGCATATACACAATAGATACATGTATACATGCGGATACATGTATAACATGTTTTAGGTAACATACACATTGTACATCCTAATATATATATACGTAGGCTATTCTTGGAATAGAAACAAAAAATAAAGAAAGGAATACTAAACATAAACTACAAGGTTGAAGATATAAAAATAAAATAAAAATACCCCAAAGACTCCCAAAAAATCTCTGCCATACCCCCAAGATTCTAGACTTCTCCTCATTTTTCCAAACACATTAAAATACCTAAAATAACTACCTAAACATTTGGATTAAATAATAGAAACAAAAGAAGCATGCAAAGAAGAAATAGTAAATTATTAGAAAGAATCTTGCATGGGAGACAAAACATGGTCAAAAGTGGTCTCCTCACAAGACCCAAACTTCTTTTTCTCCCTTTCATGAAGCCTTGCCCCTTGACCCCCCTCCCAACCGTCAGCTCCCTTCCCCCTTGCCCCCTTAGATTTATAAATTGCAAGACAATATCTTTCATCCATCTTGCATTCCCTCTTAAGACAATTCAAGCCAACACTTACCAAGTTTTCTATCTTCCTCAAGTCATCATACGGTTCCTTCATCTTAGAACTAGGAATCCAACTCAAGTTTCATCTTCAAGACTCAAGAAACATCTAGGTAAGTTTTGGTCCCAGCTTCCTTAAGTGGATTCTTGTTTTGATAAGGAATGAAGCTCACATGAATTCTTTTTTTCTCCATGCCAAAACCGTGGGTTCCATGGCTCAAATAGGTGAAAGCCATCAACTTTCTTAGGAGGTGACATCTTGAAGTGCTTGAATCTCCATTCCAAGCTCATTTTGGTAAGATGTTCTAGCCTCAAATATATCATATTTCATCTATTGAATAAAGACTAATCTTTTCCTTCCATTTCCCCCTAAAACCGTATGTTCAAGGAAGGAGGAGAACGATTTCAACTCAACTCACTCCATAACCAAGAAAAGACAAGAGCTTTAGCTTGAAGAGGCAAGTATACAATGATCTCTCATGATTTACTTAAAGAGTTAGTGACTTGAATGACTAGAGGTTCTTAAGATTTGATCTTTAGTTGAATATCCTAAGTTTGAGATTATATCTTAGAGATTTCTTAAGAACAATGCATTGCATGTGGCTTATTCTCTTAAAGATGGAATCTTTTATTTCATGCATTAAGATTCAAGGCTGTTTTAAGATGATTTAAGTTGCAACTGAGTCTAAGCAAGATTGATGCTTGTTTGAAACTTGGAAGATTTATGGAAAGGCATGCATATGTAAGATAGGAGCTTTATGAAGTTGTTAGTAAGATTAGCTTGAGGTGAATTTTGAATGTGAATTCATGCTTGAAAATGTGTGGAAAAATGGTGGCTAAGGCACCCCCTAGGTCCGGCCTAAAAGAGGGAAGAGGAGGTGAGTATTGTCTTAAAGATGAACACTTATTTTGGTGCATAAATGACACTTGCCTTATTACTATCTACAAACTGTTTAGTAGGATGAAAAGATGATTTTATTGTAAGCATGCAACCTGGATATTTATGTTACAATGGAGTGTAAGTGGTAGCCAATAATATGTCTCATAAGAACAAGATGAATGATGGACATTTGACTTGAATAGATGACAAAATAAGCAAACTACTGGAGCTGGGTAGAATGGAGTAACGTTTTCAACGACCTGAGAACTAACCTTGAAGACCTTCAATGAAGCTAATTTTTGGCACAAAGTTAGCCTTATGAATGTAGCATAAGTGAGAGTTGGAATTTCGTTAAAATAAGCTAAGGATTATTTTTAAGAAATTACGCGGTAAAACTGCTCCAGTAGAAAATTCTGGAGCTGGGCAGAATTGACCACTGATTTCAACGAATTAAAAGAGGACCTTGTGGACCTTCAATAAATCTGATTTTTGGCACAAACCTAGCCCCATGAGTGTAATAGAGATTCCATCTAGAATTTTGGTAAAATGAGCTATGGTTAATGTTTAATAAAATATTTGGTAAGACTGGTCAGACTTGAAAAACGGAAATTGAACAGAATTGTAACCTCTCTTGACAGACTTGAAAAGGGACCTTGTAGATGATCAATAAAGCTGATTTTTGGCATGGTAATAATCCTATGAATTTAGTGGACACGCCAGCTGGAATCTTGGTAAAATAAGTTCTGGATTATTTTTAATGAATTATTTGGTAAAACTGCTCAACTGAAATTACTGGAACCAACCTGAAATTTAGTAACGACTTTCCAGGCCTCAGAAAGGGGACTTATATGAAAATGGGCTAAATTTCGGTAGGATACTAGTTCCACATGTTTATGACTTGGACGAGTTGGAATTTCTTGAAAACGAATTACGGATTCACCGCAATTAAATTTTTAGTAAAATGGGTCAGATCAGTTTTAGCACTTAAACCGTTTCAGAAAAGTAATTAAATGAGCCCTTATGGTTATCAATTTAATCTGAAAATTTTATGAAAAATCCTCGAGACACATAGGAATAAGTCACAAAAGTTAGTTAGGTTAACCCTAACGTTTTGGAGGGTAATCACGGACGCAAATTGATGTACTAAAGCTGATATTTAGGCTGAACAAGGAAATACATTAAATGGGGTTAATTTATCCGCTTATGAGTATGACATAGGAATTTAGGGATTCCCTAAGTCCGAACCATGCAGGTTAATATGTTATTTCACGCCATGACTTGCCTTGCATATCACTTCATGTATCATGCATGATCATGAAACCGATTTTATGGATTTTACTTATGCAAGCAAGTTTTAAAAGCGACTATGTTTTTGTTATGCATGAAAATTTTACGGTCCCATGTTTTAAAAAGCTTCATGATTCCTTTGCCGGCCAAGCATGCGACTAACCCGACTTCAGACCCGGGATTAATTGGTCTGTTGACATGATATGTTCTGGACCCGTTCAGACCCGGGGTTAATTGGTCTGTTACATGTTCTGGACCCGTCCGAGACCCGGGGTTAATTGGTCTGATGATATGTTCTGGACCCGCTCAGATCCGGGGTTAATTGATCTGACACTCTGTTTTTACGACATGTTACTTTATGGGACCAAAATGATGTTTTGACATGACATGATATCATGCATTGCATCTTGCATAACTCACGATCATGAGGACATGTTGCATGTTATAGTTAATGGTTATAAGTTATTATTGGTATAGCATTACCTAAAAACATGCTTAAGCCGAACGTCAAGCAAGCCCAGGATTTAAGATCAGGTATGAATTACGATTATTTGAGGTTTTCGGGGTAATACATTCATGTTATGATTCTTTACGTATTTCATGGTAGTTTATTGTATTCTTGCTGGGTGATTTTTATCGCTCACACTTTATTTTTCCCGAGAGCCAGTTAATGCCAAGATAGAATGGATCGAGGATGAGCCGAGGGTACCTTATCCATAGGCGAGGAGTATGAAGGGAGCTAAGCTTAAGGACTTTTGTGCTGCCAAGACGTTTTGTATTATGACTATGTTTAAACTCTCTGGATTTCGGTTATGTTATTTTTGTGGGATTACTACTTTGGGAACTTAGTAAATTAGTGATGCATGTTTGATTTGAAAAGTTTTAATTCTGCCTAAATTTTACTACCATGTTGAATGTTAGCATGAGAGTCCACGACTTATGTTATGGATTTTCGCATGTTATGCATGACGCTTTGTACTCTCTTTAGTGAAGTACGGCGGGTGCACCGTATCCGGACGAGGCCGGGTGCGGGGCGCTACAGGTGGTATCAGAGCCCAGGCTCTAGATTTCGGGCAGAACATAGGACTAAGTTATGATCTTAGCAATCTAAGTTTGATCTTAGACCTAAGTCATGATCTTAGATGAGTAATGACCTTAGACTAGGACCACGTAGACCGGGTTTAGGATATAACTTAATAAATATCCTGAACTATGAAAGTTAAGTCTATGACATAAGACGTGCCCTTTTATCTTCCCTACTTAAAAGTTTTTGATTTTGGTCCTTAGTCAAATTCAATTGATTTTATTCCGATATTCTAAATAGATGCTAAACCCATAAGTGCAGATGGTGAGGCCACGTGGCAGACCTCCGAGAGCACAACCAGCTGCTCAGGAGGCCATTCCACCGCCACCAGCATAGGTGCAGCGCCCCGACCCGGACAGCGGAATCTAAACCGGCGCACCCGTCGTAGCTTACTAAGAAGACTACAAGACGTCTCATCTCTCGAATACACATCATCAATGACGTCAGAGAAATAAGTGCGGAAACACGTACCTCACAAATCTAAACTATTAAATTTGAACCTCAACGTATAAAGTAATTACAAAAGAGTATCATGAAAGCCAACTAAATCCTCAAACGAATGAAAGAAACTAGAACGATTGGCAACAACCTCAACTATCTCCCAATATGTCTCTAAGTATCCCATTCAGCCCACTCGCCATCGTCTTCTATGAAAATCATATCGTAGCTAGGTTCATCTGCAATGACAAAGGTAGTACCCTTAGCGAAAAACGCTAGCAAGTAACCCGCTTATAAGACATACGGGATCAACACATGGCAAGACATGAGTAATACATAATTCAAGGGAAATGGGGCACATGTCTTGTATACTTTCAAGAGCATAGATTTAACAATACAAGAACATAAAACAGTAATTCATAACCATTAACAATTAACGATCATTCAAGTCACATAGCAATCATCCCACCTGACTCACGTGATGCATGACAAAGTATGCACTACACTACACAGTCACAAATGCATGAGCAATTCCTTTTCAAAACAGTGCAATGCATGTCACAATGTCCGGTCACATAACTTTATACCCTGTAATGCACCTCGGCTTATATTTCCATCCCGATTAACATTACAGACAACTTTATACCCTGTAACGCACCACGGCTTATATTTCCATCCCGTGTAACGTTACAGCCAATTTCGTAAACCTGTGCCGAAGCACAGCTATTTTCAAAACAATATGTAAATGCAAGTGCCATGATGCAAGACTCCTCATTCCAATCACATTCTTCGTTCACATAAATTCAATTCACATTCGGTATCAATCAATCACACAAGATTCCCCTCACTTACACATTCGAGCTTATGCTTCAAGCTAGGTCATCAACACTTAACATTGATTCTAAAACTCAAAAACTAATGTGAGAACCCCCACATTCCTCCATTGAACTCTATAAAACCTCATACGTTCATTTCCTAACCCTCTCAGGTCATTCACGTTGAAATCAGATTCGAATACCCTTCAAATTCTCCAAATTTGATTCACCATCTTAAATCATGTTCCCAAGACTTAGACTAACCTCAATCAGGTCCTAAGAAGTCTCTAAGGTCACCCAAAGGGTCCCCTAGCTTCCCTCTTTCTTCCCTTATTTCCCACCAAAACTGATGGACATCATCCCCTCACATCGATCGATCGATGTGACTTCATCCCCTCACATCGATCGATCGATGTCTATCAGAATACTTACTGCCTAACATCATACCCTCACATCGATCGATCGAAGTACTTCATCCCCTCACATCGATCGATCGATGTCTATCAGAATACTTACTGTCTAACATCATACCCTCACATCGATCGATCGAAGTACTTCATCCCCTCACATCGATCGATCGATGTCCACGATTCCAGAACAGAAACTTTGCGTTTTCTGCAGAAACTGCAGAACCCTAACTCCAATTGATCCCAAACTTCATCCCAATCAATCCAAGCCTAATTCCTGCTATAATCTCATGCTTAAACTACATATTGAACACTACACATATACCAAACAAAGATTCAAGCCTAGAACTCAATTATCCCAACCTTATTAATCCAAAGATTTCACCTCTCACCCTCAATCCCCACACAACAATGAAATCACAACAAGAAGGGATTCGAGGGGTAGGGATTTGCATGATTTCACGAAGTCAACAACAACAAAACGATTTTCAACATATAGTGGCCAAAACATAAAAACAAAACACATCAATCACATATAGATTCACGGAAAGAAACTACTGCATGGTGATCCATTTAGATATCAAAAATAGGCCTTTTCTCTTTCGTAAAACGTAGGAACTTATAAGAAAGTTACTTGCCTTTGATTACTCGAAACCAGATTGAAGGAAGGAAGAAGTTTTGGATCAAAGCTCGAAGAATCTCCTTACGGTTGCAGAGGAAGAGGAAGTCGCCTAGGGTAGAGAGGAAAAGAAAAGCGTCGGTTTCTTTTCTATAATGGAGAGAAACTGACGTTTGTCAGTATTGATATGGAAAGGGGAAAATTTGGAGTTTCTAAATTATATCTATTATCTTATTTATCTTAAAAGATAAATTTCTAATATTCAATTCTAAAATTAAATACAAATTAATTCTAATATTTAACCCTTCATTAACTGCCAATTAATCCTAATACTTAATACGTAATTCACTACCGTTGACCGTCATTAACCTCATTTTATTCCTTCTTCATCTTTGAATTACTCTACGGAGGGTGCGGGGCATAACAACAGGTCCCGCCGCCACTTCAGCCGGACCAGAATCCTCCACCACCAGCTCCACAGGCACCTGTTCCTCTGGTCATCCCAGACATGAATGCTTTCCAGGCCTTCTGCCAAGTTGTTACTCAGATAGGGCAGGGCCTAATTCATCAGAATGCTCCACCGCAGCCACATCAGCCAGTAAGGGATGCCCAGTACTATTTTGAGAAGCTCAAGAGGGCTAACATACCACCATTTGAAGGAAAGCCAGGCCCAGATATCGCAGAAAAGTGGCTAGATGAAGTTGAAAACTGTTTTGAGCTAATTCAAGTCCCAGAGGAGATGAAAGCTCAGGCCATCCGACCTTTCTTGATCAGTGAGGCCAATCAATGGTGGAAGACAAATCTGTAGCCTTTGCCCAGACCTATTGCCTGGGAGAGATTTTTACAAGAATTCCATAAGTTCTATATTCCCCCATCTATCAAATTACAAAAGAGACATGAATTTGAATCTTTGAAGCAGGAGCCGGGCATGACAGTAGCAGAGTACGCAAATAAGTTCATTGCACTTGGGAGGTTTCAGCCCGTTACGATGAATGACGAAGAGACGAAAATGCTAAAGTTTGAAAGAGGTCTGAATCCAAGGATTAGGACGTGGTTGGTAAATGCAAATCCTGCCAATTTTGGAGCACTTCTAGATGCATGCTACCGCATAGAGAGGGATATTATCCGAAGAGATGATGTGGGTCAAAAACGAGAAAGACAAGGGACTTGAAATGAGAAGTATAGGAAAATGGCTAAGAAGAATTTCCGAGGATCCGTTCGTCAGGGACAATCTCATGGACAGAATCAGCGCCACAAGTAAAACCAAAACAATCAGCAAAAGAATCAGGCCCCATCTCAGCAGCCAGCAATACCAGTATGCCCTCATTGCCAGAAGAGGCACATGGGAGAGTGTAGGTGGAAGACAGGTAAATGCTTTGGATGCGGCAAAGATGGCCACATGATTAAGGACTGCCTAGAAAAGGGAGCGTAACCACAACAACAGCAAAGGAACCAGCGGCCACGTGCAAATGTAAGGGTGCACGCCATGACTGATGCTGATGTTGAAGAGACTACTGACGTAGTGACTGGTAAGATTTAAAAGTTTTATATCTTCAGTACGTTTTACTCATACATACCTATCATTGCTTAGAAAAATATGCATGGTTCAGGAACTATCCTAGTGTGTAGCATACCTGCAAATGTGTTGTTCGACAGTGGCGCTAGCCACTCATTTATCTCCAGGAAGTTTGCTAAGAATATCGATCCTGATCCAGTCCGATTAGATTCACCTTATAGAGTACAAGCAGCTGGCGACCAGGTGCTTGTTTCCCATCACCTATTCAGAAATTGTGTGCTTGAGTTTAATGACCAGTTGTTTGAGGCCAATTTGATCCCCATATCTATGAGTGATTTTGACGTGATTCTCGGAATGGATTGGCTTTCGAAGAATCATGCCCACATTGACTGCCGAAGCAGGAAAGTTATCATTAAGGACCCAGCTCGAGAAGAGATGTCATTCCAAGGAGGAGCTAAGTTAAAGAAACCATCCAAGAAAGTCTTTGTTAACGCAGCTCGTGCTAGCCGAGCATTAAGGAAAGGTCATGAAGGATTCTTGGTCTATGTTCTAAGTGCTGAACAAGAAAGCCCTACCCTTACACAAGTTCCAGTTGTTAAAGAATACCCTGATGTATTTCCTGATGATTTTCCTGGACTACCTCCTGATCGGGAGATCGCTTTCGAAATAAACTTTGTTCCAGGAGCGGAACCCATATCGAAAGCCCCTTATCGCATGGCACCTGCTAAACTAAAGGAATTAAAGGAACAGTTACACGAACTGTTAGAGAAGAAACTTATTCGCCCCAGTGTTTCACCTTGGGGTGCTCCGGTGCTATTCGTGAAAAAGAAAGATGGAAGTATGCGCTTATGCATCGATTAACAGGAGCTCCAAAAACCATAAAGAACAAGTACCCGTTGCCCCGGATTGACGACTTACTCGACCAGCTCAGGGTAAGTAAATCATAAGTTTAACTTGAGTAAGATTTAAATCTTTCCCAAAACCCTACCTAAAGTATCTTAATGCAGGGATCTCGAATCTTTAGTAAGATTGACCTACGATCTGGGTACTTCCAGTTGAAGACAAAGGCGGAAGATGTCCCTAAGACTGCTTTCAGAACCCGATATGGACACTATGAGTTCTTAGTCATGCCTTTTGGTTTGACCAATGCCCCTGCCGCCTTTATGGATCTCATGAATCGAATCTTCCAAGAATAGTAGGATAAATTCGTGGTGGTCTTTATAGACGATATCTTGATATATTCACCCGACGAAGAGACTCACGCAGCCCATTTGAGGACAGTCCTAAACATTCTAAGAGCGAGACAGTTGTATGCCAAGTTCAGCAAATGCGAGTTTTGGCTACGAAGTGTATCCTTCCTTGGTCATGTGATTTCAGAAGATAGGATTTCAGTAGATCCCAAGAAAATTAAAGCTATCATAGAATGGACCAGGCCAACAAATGTTACTGAAGTAAGAAGTTTTCTCGGACTGGCCGGATATTACAGAAAGTTTGTTGAAGGATTCTCGAGGATAGCTGTTCCTCTCACCAGATTGACCCAAAAGAAAACCAAGTTCGAGTGGAGTGCCGACTGTGAAAGGAGTTTCTCGGAGCTAAAAGCAAAGTTGACATCCGCACCTATCCTAGCTCAGCCCACTCCTGGTGAGAAGTATGTAGTACACAGTGATGCTTCGAAGAATGGTCTCGGATGTGTTCTTATGCAGAATGACAAAGCGATAGCTTATGCATCCCGACAGTTGAAGCCATTTGAGCAAAACTATCCTGTCCATGATCTTGAACTTGCTGCAATGGTTTTCGCATTAAAGATATGGAGGCATTACTTGTATGGCGAACGGTGTGAAATTTATACAGATCATAAGAGTCTAAAGTACCTCTTTACCCAGAAGGAGCTTAATATGCGGCAGCGCAGATGGCTGGAGTTAATAAAGGATTACGACCTTTCCCTTCAATATCATCCGGGAAAAGCTAACAAGGTTGCTGATGCATTAAGTCGGAAAGCAAGTCACCCATGGCAACCACCTCTCCAGCGAGACATGGAAGAGTTCGGCTTAGAAGAAGCTGACTCAGTCGATGAGGTTCCCGCCAAGTTAGTTCTTGTTCCTTCATTGATTGATAAGATCAAAGAGGCTCAAGGGAATGATGAAGCGTTGAGGAAAATCAAAGAAAGGATGAAAGATAAGCCACGAGACGACTTTGAAGTTCGTACCGACGGCAGTTTATGGTATCGAGGACGGTTGTGTGTCCCCGAAAGCAAAGAACTTAAAGATGAAGTTTTGATGGAAGCTCATAATTCTCGATTGTCTATACACCCTGGAGCAAATAAGATGTACCAAGATCTCAAGCAAAAGTTTTGGTGGCCCGGTATGAGGAATCAAATTGCAGAATTTGTCGGGCGATGTCTAATTTGTCAAAGAGTAAAAGCCGAGCACCAAAGATCCGCTGAATTATTGCAACCCTTAGAAGTGCCGGAATGGAAATGGGACCACATCACCATGGACTTTGTGACCGATCTGCCCAAGACTAAGCATGGGAATGATGCTATATAGGTGATTGTGGATCGTTTGACTAAGTCTGCTCACTTCTTGGCCATGACAATTAAGGCATCCATGGAGAAGTTGGCCTCTATGTATATTGACCAGAACGTTTGTTTGCATGGAGTGCCCATAAGTATTGTATGCGACCACGACCCACGATTTACTTCGAGATTTTGGACAGCCTTGCAAAAGGCAATGGGCACAGAGATTAGAATGAGTTCTGTATTTCATCCTCAAACAGATAGACAATCAGAAAGAACAATCCAAACCCTTGAGGATATGCTCCGCGCTTGCATCCTTGATTTCGGAGAAAGCTGGGATAGAAGTCTTAAACTCGTTGAGTTTTCTTACAATAATAGCTTCCACAGATCTATCGGAATGGCACCTTACGAGGCATTGTATGGACGAAAATGTCGATCCCCACTATATTGGGACGAAATTGGAGATAAGATCTACGTAGGACCCGACATTGTTGAGCATACACGACAAAAAGTAAAATTGGTCCAACAAAGATTAAGAGCGGCACAAGACAGGATGAAGATATGGGCAGACGAAAGAAGGAGACCTTTGGAGTTCCAAGAAGGAGAGAAAGTTTTTCTAAAGGTTTCTCCGACTAAAGGTGTTAAAAGATTTGGCATCAAAGGAAAGCTAACCCAAGATTCATTGGACCTTATGAGGTACTTGAGAGAGTGGGTGAAGTTGCATACCACTTGGCGTTGCCACCATCTCTTTCTCAGTTGCACGATGTATTCCATGTTTCTCAACTTCGGCGATACGTATATGACCCTAGCTACATCCTTGAAGATCAACAGTTGAACGTTGGTGAAGATGTATCTTATGAAGAGGAGCCTATAAGGATCGTTGATCGAAAGGAGAAGGCCTTAAGGAAGAGATCCATACCCATGGTGAAAGTACAATGGAGGCATCATTCGGAGGCAGAAGAGACATGGGAAACAGAGGAAGATATGAGAAGTAGATATCCGCATCTTTTTGACTAGTTCTGAAGTTTCGAGGACGAAACTTATGATAAGGGGGGAGGATGTTGTACCCCAATGGCCATGTACTTGAAACCCTGATTAAGTGGCGGAATAAAAGCGATGATTTCTCTAAGTGCATGTTACTTAAGTCAACTTAGCACTCATTACTTAAATACTTTTGAAATAGATACTAAATAATTAAATAAGGGAATTTCAAGAAAGTGATACATGAAATATATATACAAACACTTTTGTACACTTCTATGGTACATGTTAAATATACTCACATCCGGATAGTGAACATATATAATATATATAGTTATATGAACAATACATACCACCATATATGTATGTGCGTGTATATGACATATGCGTATGAAATGTATATTGTCATGGATATGTATATATATGCGTGTACATAAAAAGGGTATATATATATAATAGGAACATATAGACGTGTATATACACAATAGATATATGTATACATGCGGATACATGTATAACATGTTTTAAGTAACATACACATTGTACATCCTAATGTGTGTGTGTGTATATATATATATATATATATATATATATATATATATGTAGGCTATTCTTGGAATAGAAACAATAAATAAAGAAAGGAATACTAAACATAAACTACAAGGTTGAAGATATAAAAATAAAATAAAAATACCCCAAAGACTCCCAAAAAATCCCGGCCATACCCCCAAGATTCTAGACTTCTCCTCATTTTTCCAAACACATTTTAATACCTAAAATAACTACCTAAACATTTGGATTAAATAATAGAAACAAAAGAAGCATGCAAAGAAGAAATAGTAAATTATTAGAAAGAATCTTGAATGGGAGACAAAACATGGTCAAAAGTGGTCTCCTCACAAGACCCAAACTTCTTTTTCTCCCTTTCATGAAGCCTTGCCCCTTGACCCCCCTCCCAACCGTCAGCTCCCTTCCCCCTTGCCCCCTTAGATTTTTAAATTGCAAGACAATATCTTTCATCCATCTTGCATTCCCTCTCAAGACAATTCAAGCCAACACTTACCAAGTTTTCCATCTTCCTCAAGTCATCATACGGTTCCTTCATCTTAGAACTAGGAATCCAACTCAAGTTTCATCTTCAAGACTCAAGAAACATCTAGGTAAGTTTTGGTCCAAGCTTCCTTAAGTGGATTCTTATTTTGATAAGGAATGAAGCTCACATGAATTCTTTTTTTTCTCCATGCCAAAACCGTGGGTTCCATGGCTCAAATAGGTGAAAGCCATCAACTTTCTTAGGAGGTGATATCTTGAAGTGCTTGAATCTCCATTCCAAGCTCATTTTGGTAAGATGCTCTAGCCTCAAATATATCCTATTTCGTCTATTGAATAAAGACTAATCTTTTCCTTCCATTTCCCCCTAAAACCGTATTTTCAAGGAAGGAGGAGAACGATTTCAACTCAACTCACTCCATAACCAAGAAAAGACAAGAGATTTAGCTTGAAGAGGCAAGTATACAATGATCTCTCATGATTTACTTAAAGAGTTAGTGACTTGAATGACTAGAGGTTCTTAAGATTTGATCTTTAGTTGAATATCCTAAGTTTGAGATTATATCTTAGAGATTTCTTAAGAACAATGCATTGCATGTGGCTTATTCTCTTAAAGATGGAATCTTTTATTTCATGCATTAAGATTCAAGGCTGTTTTAAGATGATTTAAGTTGCAACTAAGTGAGTCTAAGCAAGATTGATGCTTGTTTGAAACTTGGAAGATTTATGGAAAGGCATGCATATGTAAGATAGGAGCTTTATGAAGTTGTTAGTAAGATTAGCTTGAGGTGAATTTTGAATGTGAATTCATGCTTGAAAATGTGTGGAAAAATGGTGGCTAAGGCACCCCCTAGGTCCGGCCTAAAAGAGGGAAGAGGAGGTGAGTATTGTCTTAAAGATGAACACTTATTTTGGTGCATAAATGACACTTGCCTTATTACTATCTACAAACTGTTTAGTATAATGAAAAGATGATTTTATTGTAAGCATGCAACCTGGATATTTATGTTACAATGGAGTATAAGTGGTAGCCAATAATATGTCTCATAAGAACAAGATGAATGATGGACATTTGACTTGAATAGATGACAAAATAAGCAAACTACTGGAGCTGGGTAGAAATGAGTGACATTTTCAACGACCTGAGAACTAACCTTGCAGACCTTCAATGAAGCTAATTTTTGGCATAAAGTTAGCCTTATGAATGTAGCACAAGTGAGAGTTGGAATTTCATTAAAATAAGCTAAGGATTATTTTTAAAAATTACGCGGTAAAACTGCTCCAGTAGAAAATTCTGGAGCTGGGCAGAATTGACCACTGATTTCAACGAATTAAAAGAAGACCTTGTGGACCTTCAATAAATCTGATTTTTGGCACAAACCTAGCCCCATGAGTGTAATAGATATTCCATCTGAAATTTTGGTAAAATGAGCTATGGTTAATTTTTAATAAAATATTTGGTAAGACAGGTCAGACTTGAAAAACGGAAATTGAACAGAATTGTAACTTCTCTTGACAGACTTGAAAAGGGACCTTGTAGATGACCAATAAAGCTGATTTTTGGCATGGGAATAATCCTATGAGTGTAGCGGACACGCCAGCTGGAATCTTGGTAAAATAATTTCTGGATTATTTTTAATGAATTATTTGGTAAAACTGCTCAACTGAAATTACTGGAACCAACCTGAAATTTAGTAACGACTTTCCAGGCCTCAGAAAGGGACTTAGAGATATGAAAATGGGCTAAATTTCGGTAGGATACTAGTTCCACATGTTTATGACTTGGACGAGTTGGAATTTCTGGAAAACGAATTATGGATTCGCCGCAATTAAATTTTTAGTAAAATGGGTCAGATCAGTTTTAGCACTTAAACCGTTTCAGAAAAGTAATTAAATGAGCCCTTATGGTTATCAATTTAATCTGAAAATTTTATGAAAAATCCTCGAGACACATAGGAATAAGTCACGAAAGTTAGTTAGGTTAACCCTAACGTTTTGGAGGGTAATCACGGACGCAAAGTTGATGTACCAAAGCTGATATTTAGGCTGAACAAGGAAATACATTAAATGGGGTTAATTTATCCGCTTATGAGTATGACATAGGAATTTAGGGATTCCCTAAGTCCGAACCATGCAGGTTAATATGTTATTTCACGCCATGACTTGCCTTGCATATCACTTCATGTATCATGCATGATCATGAAACCGATTTTATGGATTTTACTTATGCAAGCAAGTTTTAAAAGCGACTATGTTTTTGTTATGCATGAAAATTTTACGGTCCCATGTTTTAAAAAGCTTCATGATTCCTTTGCCGGCCAAGCATGCAACTAACCCGACTTCAGACCCGGGGTTAATTGGTCTGTTGACATGATATGTTCTGGACCCGTTCAGACCCGAGATTAATTGGTCTGTTACATGTTCTGGACCCGTTCAGATCCGAGATTAATTGATCTGATATCTGTTCTGGACCCGTCCGAGACCCGGGGTTAATTGGTCTGATGATATGTTCTGGACCCGCTCAGATCCGGGGTTAATTGATCTGACACTCTGTTTTTACGACATTTTACTTTATGGGACCAAAATGATGTTTTGACATGACATGACATCATGCATTGCATCTTGCATAACTCACGATCATGAGGACATGTTGCATGTTACAGTTAATGGTTATAAGTTATTATTGGTATAGCATTACCTAAAAACATGCTTAAGCCGAACGTCAAGCAAGCTCAGGATTTAAGATCAGGTATGAATTACGATTATTTGAGGTTTTCGAGGTAATACATTCATGTTATGATTCTTTACGTATTTCATGGTAGTTTATTGTATTCTTGCTGGGTGATTTTTATCGCTCACACTTTATTTTTCCCGAGAGCTAGTTAATGCCAAGATAGAATGGATCGAGGATGAGCCGAGGGTACCTTATCCATAGGCGAGGAGTATGAAGGGAGCTAAGCTTAAGGACTTTTGTGCTGTCAAGACGTTTTGTATTATGACTATGTTTAAACTCTCTGGATTTCGGTTATGTTATTTTTGTGGGGTTACTACTTTGGGAACTTAGTAAATTAGTGATGCATGTTTGATTTGAAAAGTTTTAATTCTGCCTAAATTTTACTACCATGTTGAATGTTAGCATGAGAGTCCACGACTTATGTTATGGATTGACGCATGTTACGCATGACGCTTTGTACTCTCCTTAGTGAAGTACGGCGGGTGCACCGTATCCGGACGAGGCCGGGTGCGGGGCGCTACACGGCTGGGCCTGATGGCTTCTCTGGGTCTTTCTACAGACATTTTTGGAAAGTTATTTCTATGGATATTTACAAAGCGGTGCAAGAATTTTTCATTGGGATTCGACCGCCTGCTAAACTGGCTGCTGCTCTTATTACACTGATACCAAAGGTGACCAACCCACTCTCATATACTGAGTACTGGCCCATATGTTTAACAAACTTTATGGCTAAGATAATAACCCGCTTAATAGCCACACATCTTTCGATTTTACTACCAAAGCTTATATCTCCAGAACATGCAGGCTTCATGAAAGGAAGGGATATCACGGCACAAATACTCTTGGCTCAGGAAATGGTGCATCTTATGGACAGGCCATCGCGCAGAAGTCATATCCTTGTTAAACTTGATATGGCAAAAGCATTTGACAAGGTTAGTTGGTCATTTCTGAGTGTACTGCTAGAGCGAATGGGCTTTCATGCAAGATTTATTCGAATGGTCATCAACAATCTAGTAGCCACAAGGTGTTCAGTTCTAATTAATGGGAGACCAGCAAGATTCTTTTCCATTACACGTGGAGTTAAGCAGTGTGATCCACTCTCGCCTCTATTATTCATTCTTGCATCAGAAGGTTTCTCATGAGGGCTTAATGCGCTAATGGGTAATGGCACTATACTGGGCTTTCAAGCGGGCAGGGTACCCAGAATAACCCACCTGGGTTTTGCTGATGACTTGGTGATATTATTGAATGGAAGTTTGAGAAATCTACAGCGCTTCTGCCATTTTTTGGACTCTTATCAGATAGCTACATGCCAATTGATCAACTTGCATAAGAGTCAGGTAGTAGTGGGTGTAGGAGTCTCAGGTCCTAGAGTCTCACAAGTTCTAGGCATGAGGTTATCGTTGTCCCCCCCTTAAATTATGCAATCATGCTCTCTCTCCCCCTTAAATCTTGCTCTCTCTCCCCATTTATTTTGTAAATAATATCAAAAGTACATGTTAGGATGGAAAGAAATAGCAGCATTTAGAAATCATGCATTTCAGGTGTGTTCTTAAGGGTTTTTTATTCAACCCTTTGCAAATGTACCTTTTGGTACTCAAACTTGGGTGGCCTTCCGAGGTCTTCCAAAAGGTAAGTAAAGAGATGAAGAAGCAATGTAATAGATGTTCGGCGCAAATACTTTTTGCCTTTGGCATAGAATGCCATCATGCACATGAAAAGATTTCGATTTTTATATGCATTTCGGTTTATATGAATAGTTTGAATTGTTTAATTGAGATATAAGATTTGTGTTAGAAGATTCTAACAATTTCTTGTCTTCAATTAAGCGTTTCTTTACTTTTGCAAGAGTCTTAGCAAACCTATGTAATTCAAGATATTCAACATACAAATCATTATAATATAGTTCAGAGTCCGAATCAAAATCAGAATTTACCCTCATTATCAAAAGGTGGAGGCCTTTGGCTTGACATACCTTCTTGTTCGGTTTTCTGGCTAGTGGATGCTATCTCACAAAGATTGTTGTATCCTCTAGTCGTGAGTGTGCCGCGCTCTGATACCACTTGTGGGACATGCATACCACTACTAGAAGGGGGTTGAATAGTGGGTGCGGAAAATTTGGTTTTTAAAACTTTTGAACCAAAAACCTCACTTTTGAAAACAGTTTCTGTTTTTAGATCTGATTTGAAAAAATTAAATGACCTAGTTGTAGACCTCCAAAAATTATGAAATTTTGTGTGAATGAAATCTCAGATGTTGTAAGTGTCTCACCAAAATTTCAAATTAAAATTCCACTTCTAACCCCTTGAAAATACGTTCTTGGTCAGATTGCGAGAATCTGCCAGAAACAGTACTCCGACTTGCAAATTTTATTCTGATTAATTGGTATTTCCAAATGGTCTGAAAATTTAATGAGGAACCCCTTAATATATTTATTGTAATGGGTTGAAACAGTTTTTCAAAGTTCCTTTCGAAAGTATGTCAACCACGTTGATGTTTTCAACCTTTGCAAATCTGAAAATCAGATTGTACTAGTCTCTATACTAACAAGTTTGACTTACTTATACTTATCGAAATGAGTTGAAACCTGCGCCAAATGAAAGCTAAGATATGTGGCTATGTTTCTGGAATGTTTTTTAATTTTTGAAAAACGTTTACTATTTCTTCAATCACAACGAAATTGATGCAAAATGCTGGAAACTGAAAGTAAAGTGCTAAGGTAAGAACACCAAGAATTTTATACTGGTCCGGTTAAAACAACATATTCTAGTCTTCGAGGACACCTTCCTCGGTTATCCCTAAACACCTTAACATAAGAGTTACTGGAGTTATACACCAACTGCACCCTTTACAACCAATATAACCAAAACAACCAAACAATCCGATCACGAACACACCACCAATCGAATGAAGGTTTGATCACACCTTGATCAACCTTTTACAACAATGTATGAGTGTGTGTGGTATAATCAAAGCCTATACAATATTTTGAATATATGAACAATAGGCTTGAGAGAGGAAGAAGAAGAAAGAAAAAGAAGAAGAAAGTAGTAGAGCTTCTTGATCTTGAGAGAATGAGAGTTGTGTTCTTAGCCTTGTTTGCACTATTTCTCTGCTTTTTAATCATAAGTGTCCGCCCCCTAGGGCTTCTTCCCTTTCTTGAGAATTCTCTTTAATGCCTTTGGAAGATTGCCTTGTATAGAAATGACACCGTCTTGCTTACTTGGCACACTATGATTGGAAAGATAACTTGACCTTGCTTATTTGTCAATTGATGATTGGTCCAACTTGGCATCCTTTAATGTGCTGCAAAAATCTGAATAAAACTCATAAAACATGTGCCAAATATTAGTCAAAACACTACCATACATTCACACATTTATCCCCTTCAATTTTGGAATAAAACTGAAGACAAAAGTGCTCCAAAATTCGTCCATAATAAACCACATGTGCTGAAATTTCAGCATGTCTTGTATTTTGAATTGTTTCCTTGTGTATTGCCCTCTTCAATGTCACCAATCACGTGTGTCTTATTTTCCACCAATTAAAATGCCAACTAAGCTCCACATAGGCTCCATCAAGGCTGCAAATGGCGTGTAGAATGGCTAGGCATGTGCTGAAATTTAACTTTAGTAAGCTTGTCAAATAATGCACAATAATTACACATATATGGCAAATTCTAATCAGCCCTAATTTGAATTTTCTAGAACACTTAATGTAGCGCCCATACCCGGCCTTCTTGCGTACGGTGCGCCTGCCGTACTTCACTACGGAGAGTACCAGGCATCAATGCATAACATGTCATAGTCCATAACAAAATTTATGGACTTTCATGCCTACATATCAACAGGTAAGCAAAACTTAGGCAGGATAAAAAAATTTAAACAAAACATTCCAAATATCCGACATAATGTCTACAACCATGTCCGCAAAATAAAAGGGAAATCCGAAATTAATGTTCCAACATAAGTCCATCAAACATAAACCATCATAATGAAAATCCCTAAGCTGCCATCCTCTCGCACGTCTACGGGTATGGAACTCTAGGCTTATAGTCAATCCACTCTACACCATTTCCTGCAGGCTCTGGGGGAAAAATAAGAAGGTGAGTGACAAAGTTACCAGCAAGTACACCATAAACAATCAAGAATTAAATGGAAAGTATACACAAGAACCAAATCCCAAGAATTGGATTCCCAACATACCTGACCTTCAATCCATTATCCGCAAAGGAAATAAGATCATAACTTATGCGATTGAAAGATAATAAGATCATAACTTAGGTGACAAAAAATAATAAGATCGTAACCTAAGTAACAGTACATCTAGCATTCGACTAGCCATTAAATGCAATATGTACGAATATGAAAACGTGATGCAATATGACAAGATGAGGATTAATTCGATCATTCTTTCTTTCAAAACATCACCGTCATAAAACGAAAATAGAGAGTGTTCAGATCTATTATCTCTGGATCTGAGGCGGCCATAACATTCCCTTCGGATCTATTATTTTCGGATCCGAAAACGGTCATACAATCAATCATCATCGTTAGGTGTAGCGCCCCCGCACCCGGGCCTCGTCCGGATACGGTGCACCCGCCGTACTTCACTAAGGAGAGTACAAGGCGTCATGCGTAACATGCGAAAATCCATAACATAAGTCGTGGACTCCCATGCTAACATTCAACATGGTAGTAAATTTTAGGCAGAATTAAAACTTTTCAAATCAAACATGCATCACTAATTTACTAAGTTCCCAAAGTAGTAATCCCACAAAAATAACATAACCGAAATCCAGAGAGTTTAAACATAGTCATAATACAAAACTTCTTGGCAGTACAAAAGTCCTTAAGCTTAGCTCCCTTCATGCTCCTCGCCTATGGATACTCTCGGATCGTCCTCGATCCATTCTATCTTGGCATTATCCGGCTCTGGGGAAAATAAAGTGTGAGTGATAAAAATCACCCAGCAAGAATACAATAAACTACCATGAAATACGTAAAGAATCATAACCTGAACGTATTACCCTAAAAACCTCAAATAATCATAATTCATATCTGATCTTGGATCCTGAACTTACTTGGCGTTCGTCTTAAACATGTTTTTAGGTGATGTTATACCAATAATACTTATAACCATTAACTGTAACATGCAACATGTCCTCATGATCGTGAATTATGCAAGATGCAATGCATGATGTCATGTCATATCAAAACATCATTTTGGTCCCATAAAGTAACGTGTCGTAAAAACAGAGTGTCAGATCAATTAACCCCGGATCTGAGCGGGTCCAGATCATATTATCAGACCAATTAACCCCAGGTCTGAACGGGTCCAGAACAAATATCAGATCAATTAACCCTGGATCTGAATGGGTCCAGAACAGATATCAGATCAATTAACCCCGGATCTGAACGGGTCCAGAACAGATATCAGATCAATTAACCCCAGATCTGAACGGGTCCAGAACATATCATGTCATCAGACCAATTAACCCCGGGTCTGGAGTCGGGTTAGTCGCATGCTTGGCCGGGCAAAGGAATCATGAAGCTTTCTTTTAAAAACATGGGACCGTAAAAACTTTTCATGCATAACGAAAAACATGGACGCTTATAAAACTTGCTTGCATAAGCAAAATCCATAAAACCAGTTTCATGATCATGCGTGATACATGTAGTGATATGCAATGCAAGTCATGACATGAATAAGCGTATGCATTCCTTATAACATATCATGCATGAATGTGGAACTAAATACTTCCAGACTTTTAATTCATATTCATGTGTCCGTTAAGCTAACCATATAGGTCCATTTCCATGATCTTTTGTCACAAATACATTTGGTGGAATCTTAGATACATGTCGTAAAAATTTCAGATTGTTTCGATAATCATAAAGGGGCTCGTTTAATTAATTTATGAAATGGGTTAGGTGCTGAAACTGAACTGACCTATTTTACCAAAAATTCAATTGCGGCAAAACCGTGATTCATTTTTCAGAAATTCCAACTTGCACAAGTCATAAACATGTGGAACTAGTATCCTACCTAAATTTATCCTATTTTCATATCTCTAAGTCCCCTTTCTGAGTCCAGAAAATCGTTGCTAAACTTCGGGTTGGTTCCAGTAATTTCAGATGAGCAGTTTGACTAATAAGTTCATATAAAATAATCCAGAAGTTGTTTTACCAAAATTCCAGCTGGCATGTTCACTACACTCATAGTATATTACCATGCCGAAAATCAACTTTATTGGTCCTCTAAAGGTCCCTTTTCAAGCCAACGAAAAGAGGCTACAATCTGCTCAGTTCCCGTTTTTCAAGTCTGACCAGTCTTACCAAATATTTTATTAAAATTAACCATAACTTATTTTACCAAAACTCCAGCTCTCATCTCTGCTATACTCATGGGACTAGCTCTGCGCCAAAATCAGATTTATTGAAGGTCCACCAAAGTCCTTATTTAATTCGTTGACTTCAGTGATCAATTCTGGCCAACTCCAGAATTTTTTACTGGAGCAGTTTACCGTATTAATTTCTTAAAAATATCCGTAACTGATTTTAACTAAATTTCAAACTCTCAATTGCACTAGACTCACGAGGCTAGCTCTGTACCAAAAATTAGCTTCATTGAAGGTCTGTAAGGTCAGTTCTTAAACCATCTAAAACGTCACTCTATTCTGTCCACTTCCAGTGGTTTGCTATTTTGTCATCTTATCCAAGTCAAATGTCCATGTCTTCACTCATACTTTGGGCCGAAACTTGTGTGGTGCCTTAACCACATTTTACAACACATATTTCAAGCATGCATTCACATTCAAGAGTCATCTTAATCTAAACTTACCAACAACCTCACAAAGCTCCTAGCTTTCACATGTATACTTTCCTTAGGACCTTTTGTGTTACATTCACAAGTCAATCTTGTGTAGACCTTCTTAGGTGAACCTTATTTCACTCTAGGTCAGCCTTATTTCATATAGCATATAGGAAAAGACTTCATCTTTGAAGGAATAAATCACATGCAAAGCATTGTTCCTAGGGAATCACTAAGATATAGTCTTGAACTTAAGATATTCAACTAAAGATCATATCTTAAGAACTTCTAAGCATTCAAGTCACAAACTCTTTAAATATTTCGTGGGGTACAACATCCTCCCCCCCCCCTTATCATAAGTTTCATCCTCGAAACTTTGGAACTAGTCAAAAAGGTAGGGGTATCTATTCCTCATGTCTTCCCTCCGTTTCCCAAGTTGCTTTCTCTTCCGAATGATGCTTCCATTGTACCCTTCCAAATGGATATGGATCTCTTCCTTAATGCCTTCTCTCTTCCGATCAACCTCTCCTTAACAGGTTCCCTCCTTATAAGTTACATCTTTTTCAACCTTCAACTGTTGATCTTCAAGGATGTGGCTTGGGTCATATATATATCGACGGAGTTGAGAAACATGGAATACATCGTGTAGCTGAGAAAGAGATGGTGGCAACGCTAAGCGGTACGCAACCTCGCCTACTTTCTCAAGCACTTCATAAAGTCCAACGAATCTGGGCTTAGTTTTCCTTTGATGCCAAATCTCTTAACTCCTTTGGTCGGAGAAACTTTCAGAAAGACTTTCTCTCCTTCTTGAAACTCCAAGGGTCTCCTTCTTTCATCTGCCCATATCTTCGTTCTATCTTGCGCTGCTCTTAGCCTTTGTTGGACTAACTTTACCTTCTCTCGTGTT
Organism: Eustoma russellianum; assembly: GCA_036186865.1. Classification (NCBI taxonomy): domain Eukaryota; kingdom Viridiplantae; phylum Streptophyta; class Magnoliopsida; order Gentianales; family Gentianaceae; genus Eustoma; species Eustoma russellianum. Next base: position 55,721 of record AP025108.1, on the reverse strand, counting down.
TTGCTCAACAATGTCGGGTCCTGCATAGATCTTATCTCCAATTTCGTCCCAATATAGTGGGGATCGACATTTTCGTCCATACAATGCCTCATAAGGTGCCATTCCGATGGATCTGTGGAAGCTATTATTGTAAGAAAACTCAACGAGCTTAAGGCTTTTATCCCAGCTTCCTCCAAAATCAAGACTGTAAGCGCCATAGCATATCCTCAAGGGTTTGGATTGTTCCTATGATTGTCCGTCTGTTTTTTGAGGATTGAAATGCGGAACTATTCTTATTCTCTGTGGGCCCATTGCCTTTTGAAAGGCAGTCCAAAAATCTCGAAGTAAATCGGGGGTCACGGTCGCATACAATACTGATGGGCACTCCATGTAAACAAACAATCTGATCAATATACATAGAGGCTAACTTCTCCATAGATGCTTTAATCGTCATAGCCAAAAAGTGAGCAGACTTAGTCAAACGATCCACAATGACCCATATAGCATCATTCCCATGCTTAGTCTTGGGTAGGTCAGTCACAAAGTCCATGGTGATGTGATCCCATTTCCATTCTGGCACTTCCACAGGGTTTGTAACAATCCAGCAGGTCTTTGGTGTTCGGCATTTACTCTTTGGCAGATCAAACATCGCTCAACGAATTCTGCTATTTGTTTCTTCATACCAGGCCACCCAAACTTTTGCTGGAGATCTTGATACATCTTATTAGCTCCAGGATGTATAGATAATCAGGAGTTATGAGCTTCCATCAAGACTTCGTCCTTAATTTTCTTTGTTTTCGGGGACACATAACCGTCCTTGATACCATAAGCTGCCATCACTGCGAATCTCAAAGTCATCTTGCGGCTTATCTTCCATCCTTTTCTTGACTTTCTTAAGTTTTCATCAATTCCTTGAGTCTCTTTGATCTTATCAATCAATGAAGGGACAAGAACTAACTTGGCGAGAACTTCATCGATTGAGTCAACTTCTTCTAGGCCAAACTCTTCCATGTCTCGTTGAAGAGGTGGTTGCCGTGGGTGGCTTGCTTTTCGGCTAGGGCATCAGCGACTTTGTTAGCTTTTCCCGGTATGATAATGAATGGAAAGGTCATAATCTTTAATCAATTCCCAACCATCTACGTTGCCGCATATTAAGCTCTTTCTGGGTAAGAGGTACTTTAGGCTCTTGCGGTCTGTGTAGATCTCGCACTTTTGCCATTAAAATAGTGCCTCCATATCTTTAATGCGGAAAACCACTGCGGCAAGTCAAGATCATGGATAGGATAGTTTTGTTCAAATGGTTTCAACTGTCGGGATGCATAGGCTATCACTTTATCATTTTGCATAAGAACACATCGAGACCATTCTTCGAAGCATCACTGTATACTACGTACTTCTCTCCAGGAGTGGGCTGACTAGGATAGGAGCGGATGTCAACTTGCTTTTAGCTCCGAGAAACTCTTCTCATAGTCGGCACTCCACTCAACTTGGTCTTCTTTTGGGTCAATCTGGTGAGGGCGAACAGCTATCCTCAAAAATCCTTCCACAAACTTCCTGTAATATCCGGGTCGTAGTCCGAGAAAACTTCTCACTTCAGTAACCATTTGTTGTCCTGGGCCATTCCGTGATAGCCTCCATTTCTTGGAATCCACCGAAATCCCATCTTCTGAAATCACATGACCAAGGAATGATACACTTCGCAGCCAGAACTCGCCATTTGCTAAACTTAGCGTACAACTGTCTTGCTCTTAGAATATTCAAGACTGTCCTCAAATGGGCCTGCGTGAGTCTCTTCGTCGGGTGATGAATAAATCAAGATGTCGTCTATGAAGACCACTACGAACTTGTCCAACTGCTCTTGGAAGATTCGATTCATGAGATCATAAAGGCGGCAGGGGCATTGGTCAAACCAAAAGGCATGACTAAGAACTCATAGTGTCCATAGCGGGTTCTAAAAGCAGTCTTAGGGACATCTTCCGCCTTTATCTTCAATTGAAAGTATCCAGATCGTAAGTCAATCTTACTAAAAATTCGAGATCCCTGCATTAAAATGCTTTAGATAGGGTTTCAAAGGATTTTAAACTTAGTCAAGTTAAAGCTTATGAGTTACTTACCCTGAGCTGATCGAATTAAGTCATCAATCCGTGGGTAATGGGTACTTTTCTTATGGTGATTTTGTTGAGCTCCCGGTAATCGATGCATAAGCGCATACTTCCCTCTTTCTTTTTCCACGAATAGCACCGGAGCACCCAAGGTGAAACACTGGGGGCGAATAGAGTTTCCTTCTAACAGTTCATGTAACTGTTCCTTAACTCCTTTAGTTCGCAGGGTGCCATGCGATAAGGGGCTTTTGATAAGGTCCAGCTCCTGGAACCAGGTTTATTTCGAAAGCAATCTCGCGATCAGGAGGTAGTCCAGGCCAGATCATCAGGAAATACATCAGGGTATTCATTAACACTGGAACTTGTGTAAAGGTAGGGATTTCTTGTTCAGCACTTAAAACATAAACAAGAATCCTTCATGACTTTTCTTTAATGCGCGGCTGGCGCGAGCTTGCGTTAAGAAAGACTTTCTTGGATGGTTTCTTTAACTTAGTTCCTCCTTGGAATGACCATCTCTATGTAAACACGTGCTAGCTATACTTCGTATATATTCGTATCGCCTCATTTATACTTAGATAATGAACAATGTAGGTGCTTCTTAGTTAAATGGCAGTTAGGCATACCTGTTACAGTTTGAGGTTTTAGGCACTGCTGAATCAGGCACTCTTTCATCCAGGTTAGCGTTCTTGGTTGTTTCTTTATTATCCCTCTGTGGACGCGGCCGCCACTTCCTGTTTCGTTCCTTAGTATGTTCCTTAAGTCCTTTATTTTGTCCTTCCGTTAGTTTAATATCACGTTCTGCTCTGTAGCAGTCCTCCAGTAATTCCTCAAAAGTGTTAGAATATGCATTAGCTAGCCGAATCTTGATCCGGAAGTCTAGACCTCGCATGAATCTGATTACCTTGTGCTCTTCGTCTTCCATGATCAAGGGAACATAGCGGCCCAATGTAGTGAACCGACGAGCGTACTCTGAGACAGTGATACCTGGTTCTTGTCTTAAGATGTCAAATTCCTCAACCCTCTTCATGATTAGATCCGGAGAGAGGAAAAATTCACAAAACTCCTCTAGAAACCTTGCCCAAGTCACTGGTCGGGGCAATGGCTGGATACAAGTCCTCCACCACCGGCTGGCCTTACCGATCAAAATGGCCGGACAATTGGTTGTCTTTACCTTCTCAGGTACTCGTATCAGCAATAAGTTACTTTCGACTTCATCTAGCCATTTTTCCGCCTCCTCGGGACTAGATTCTCCACCAAACTCTGGGATATGTGCTCTTAACTAGCTGCCGGTAATAAAACCCAGTGCTACCCGGGGGTGATAATGCTTGTTCATTAGTCCATGATTCCATCTGCACTTATGGGTTTAACGTCTATTTAGAATATCGGAATAAGACCCATTTACTTTGACCAAGGACTATGATTAAAAATTAAAATACGGAAGGAATGGGCACGTCTTTCGTCATAGACCTAACTTTCATAGTTCAGGATTCTTTATTAAGTTACATCCTAAACCTGGTCTACGTGGTCCTAGTCTAAGGCCATCACTCATCTAAGATCATGACTTAGGTCTAAGATCAAACTTAGATTGCTAAGATCATAATTTAGTCCTACGTTCTGCCTGAAATCTAGAGCCTGGGCTCTGATACCACCTGTAGCGCCCCCGCACCCGGGCCTCGTCCGGATACGGTGCACCCACCGTACTTCACTAAGGAGAGTACAAGGCGTCATGCGTAACATGCGAAAATCCATAACATAAGTCCTGGACTCCCATGCTAACATTCAACATGGTAGTAAATTTAGGCAGAATTAAAACTTTTCAAAATAAACATGCATTACTAAATTACTAAGTTCCAAAAGTAGTAGTCCCACAAAATGACATAACCGAAATTCAGAGAGTCCCATCATAGTCATAATACAAAACTTCTTGGCAGCACAAAAGTCCTTAAGCTTAGCTCCCTTCATGCTCCTCGCCTATGGATAAGGTACTCTCGGCTCGTCCTCGATCCATTCTATCTTGGAATTATCCGGCTCTGGGGAAAAATAAAGTGTGAGTGATAAAAATCACCCTGCAAGAATACAATAAACTACCATGAAATACGTAAAGAATCATAACATGAACGTATTACCCCCAAAAACCTCAAATAATCATAATTCATACCTGATCTTGGATCCTGAACTTACTTGGTGTTCGGCTTAAGCATGTTTTTAGGTAATGCTATACCAATAATAACTTATAACCATTAACTGTAATATGCAACATGTCCTCATGATCGTGAATTATGCAAGATGCAATGCATGATGTCATGTCATGTCAAAACATCATTTTGGTCCCATAAAGTAACGTGTCGTAAAAACAGAATGTCAGATCAATTAACCACGGATCTGAGCGGGTCCAGAACATATCATCAGACCAATTAACCCCGGGTCTGAACAGGTCCAGAACAGATATCAGATCAATTAACCCCGGATCTAAACGGGTCCAGAACAGATATCAGATCAATTAATCCCGGATCTGAACGGGTCCAGAACAGATATCAGATCAATTAACCCCGGATCTGAACAGGTCCAGAACATATCATGTCATCAGACCAATTAACCCGGGTCTGGAGTCAGGTTAGTTGCATGCTTGGCCGGCAAAGGAATCATGAAGCTTTCTTTAAAAACATGGGACTGTAAAAACTTTTCATGCATAACGAAAAACATGGTCGCTTATAAAACTTGCTTGCATAAGTAAAATCCATAAAACCAGTTTCATGATCATGCATGATACATGTAGTGATATGCAATGCAAGTCATGACATGAATAAGCGTATGCATTCCTTATAACATATCATGCATGAATGCGGAACTAAATACTTCCAGACTTTTACTTCATATTCATGGGGCGGTTAAGCTAACCATATAGGTCCATTTCCATGATCTTTTGTCATAAATACATTTGGTGGAATCTTAGATACATGTCGTAAAAATTTCAGATTATTTCGATAATCATAAAGGGGCTCGTTTAATTAATTTCTGAAATGGGTTAGGTGCTGAAACTGAACTGACCTATTTTACCAAAAATTCAATTGCGGCAAAACCGTGATTCATTTTTCAGAAATTCCAACTTGCACAAGTCATAAACATGTGGAACTAGTATCCTACCGAAATTTATCCTATTTTCATATCTCTAAATCCCCTTTCTGAGTCCAGAAAGTTGTTGCTAAACTTCGGGTTGGTTCCAGTAATTTAAGATGAGCAGTTTGACTAATAAATTCATATAAAATAATCCAAAACTTGTTTTACCAAAACTCCAGTTGGCGTGTTCACTACACTCATAGTTATTACCATGCCGAAAATCAACTTTATTGGTCCTCTAAAAGGTCCATTTTCAAGCCAACCAAAAGAGGCTACAAATCTGCTCAGTTCCCGTTTTTCAAGTCTGACCAGTCTTACCAAATATTTTATTAAAAATTAACCATAATTTATTTTACCAAAACTCCAGCTCTCATCTCTGATACACTCATGGGACTAGCTCTGTGCCAAAAATCAGATTTATTGAAGGTCCACAAGGTCCTTATTTAATTCGTTGACTTCAGTGATCAATTCTGTCCAACTCCAGAATTTTCTACTGGAGCAGTTTTACCGTATAATTTCTTAAAAATAATCCGTAACTGATTTTAACGAAATTCCAACTCTCACTTGCACTACACTCACGAGGCTAGCTCTGTACCAAAAATTAGCTTCATTGAAGTCTGTAAGGTCAGTTCTTAAACCATCTAAAACGTCACTCTATTCTGTCCACTTCCAGTGGTTTGCTATTTTGTCATCTTATCCAAGTCAAATGTCCATGTCTTCACTCAATACTTTGGGCCGAAACTTGTGTGGTGCCTTAACCACATTTTACAACACATATTCAAGCATGCATTCACATTCAAGAGTCATCTTAATCTAAACTTACCAACAACCTCACAAAGCTCCTAGCTTTCACATGTATACTTTCCTTAGGACCTTTTGTGTTACATTCACAAGTCAATCTTGTTAGACCTTCTTAGGTGAACCTTATTTCACTCTAGGTCAGCCTTATATCATATAGCATATAGGAAAAGACTTCATCTTTGAAGGAATAAATCACATGCAAGCATTGTTCCTAGGGAATCACTAAGATATAGTCTTGAACTTAAGATATTCAACTAAAGATCATATCTTAAGAACTTCTAAGCATTCAAGTCACAAACTCTTTAAATAAATCATGAGAGATCATTGTATACTTGCCTCTTCAAGCTAAAGCTCTTGTCTTTGCTTGGTTATGGAGTGAGTTGAGTTGAAATCCTTTCCTTCCTTACCTTGAGCATACGGTTTTGATGGAAATGAAAGGAAAAGATTAGTCTTTATTCAATAGAAGAAATATGATAGATTTGAGGTCTAGAGCTTCTTACAAAATGAGCTTGGAATGGAGATGCAAGCACCTCAATATAACTCCACCTAGGAAAGTTGAAGGCTGTCACATATTTAACCCATGGATGTCACGGTTTTGGCATGTAGAGAAGGAGTTCATGTGAGCTTCATTCTTCACCAAATAAGAATTCACTTAAGGAAACTTGGAACAAGACTTACCTAGATGTCTTCTTGAGTCTTGAAAGTGAAGTTAAACTCCTTTCCTTCAAGATGAAGGGGCCGAAATCTTGGTGAGGGAGATGGAAATTATCTAAGTGTTATGCTCTTGCATGAGGAGAAGGCAGATGTTTCTAGAAGGGTTTAAAACATGCTAGGGGGGACGGTTTTGGAGGGATAATTGTGAGGTTTAGGGCTTTCATGAGTGCTAATCAAGGTTAGGTTAGTATAACCTTGGTTACTTTATTTCAACTATGGTTACTTTGGTGCTAACCCAAGTTACTTTATCAAATCATGGTTATCTTAACCTTGGTTTAAGGGAAAAAGTAACCATGGTAGGTTTTAAAAATCCTCCATGTCTAGACACTAAGGGGCGGTTTGGTTGGGGTCTTTATGACCTCAACCATACTACCTTCTTCTTTAATGAGTTGTCTTACTTGTTCCTTAAATGCATGTCTATTTTGTTTTTCTATTTGTTCTTTGCATGATAACTTCTTGTCTTAGTGGTGTAGTAGACTTTAAGTAATTATTTTAACTATTAAAATTGGCTAGAGAATTCTAGAATCCCCTTCATTCCTTGGCCGAATTTTGAGGCCTCTTGGGCATCTTGATATTTCTTGTAATTTTAATTCATGTACTATATTGTTTTCTTTTTTATCATATTCTAAGATTAACATATGTATGTATACATACATATACACGCCATGTGTACTACATATATATATATATATATATATATATATATATATATATATATATCCTCCTATGTATACGCATGTAGGTATTTATACATTTCGTACACATATATCATATACACGCACATACATACGTAGTGGTGTGTACGGTTTATATAACTCTATATTTCATGTACTACTTTCTTGAAGTTTCCCTTATTTAATTTGGCTTGGTATGACCTCAATAATAATTAAGTAAAGAGGGTTAAGTTGTCTTAAGTAACACGCGCTAAAAGAAATTGTCGCTTTCATTCCGTCTCATATTCATAGTTTTCACGTACATGATCGTTGGGGTACAACATTAGGTCTATTCTCTCTGGAACTGAACGGTCATAATCATCATCACTAGGTCTATTCTCTATGGGCCTGGACGGTCATACTAACCATCAAATCAATTAACCCCGGATCTGGAGCGCGTTGTGCTGGCTAGGAATTAATGGTACCAATATCTTTATTTCAAAACTGAAATATTTCTTTCAAAAATAGCTTTTCTTAAATTTTTTGGCATAAAATCAGTCTCATAAATTGTGTAAATGGGGACAATGCAATGCATGATGTGCAACATGCAATTCATGACCCTATACATCACATAACACATATACGGACTTGTCCCTCGAGCTGGAAAATAATCCAGCATTAACGCTCTGTTTATGCGGCCTCATAGTCATTGATTCAGGGCCTATTTTCATATACTTATGCCACACATATGCATAATGGAGTCTTATCTACATGACATAAAAATTTCATAACATTTCGAGGTAGTTAAAACCCTCAAACCATTAAATTACTGAAAAAGGGTACTGCTGAATCCAGCGCGCAGTACACACCCTTACCTCAGTTTCATGGGCCATAAAACCTTATCCAATTATGACTAACACCTTAAAACATATCCAATACACTAAGGAGTAATATTCAAAGGCCCAAACATTACATACAAGTCCAATTAAACATGATTAAGGCCTCAACAAACACCATGCGGCCCTATTTTCCAGTTTTGCACCGTGACATTCACCTTAATTGTTACCATAAAACAGTAATTTCAAGCAATTTCGTACAGGACGTGTTCAACTATGTCTTAGGTAAGTACTACAAAAATTTCAAGACAATCCAATATACTTAAGGGGGTCAATTAATTTTCTTTCTCAGTCAAGGTATTTACTGCAGTGACCTATTCCTACTAAAAATTTTATTAAGGTCAAACCACAAGTCCTTTTACCGAAATTCCACCTCACATTTACTAAACATACAAAGATACCTCTACCAAAATTTAGCTAAATTGCACGTTCATAAGGTATTTCAGGTCACACAATACGCTACCCAAAACTGTCCAGCTCCAGTAGATTACCTTTATTCACTTTTTTCTTGTTCAATACTTCCCAACTAGCTTATTCTCTAAACTGACTTACTAACCTCTAATTACCTATTTTAACATAATCATTCTAAGTTTCATAATAGTCTTTAGGCTACACATGAATCATGCCGAAACATCCTTGCTATTTTACACATAGCACACGCCATTTCATGCATTTCACACCTCATAAAGTCTATCCTCAACAAGACTAATTTCATTTATCAAATAATCATCACACAGCCCGTATCTTGTGCATAGTAGGTCTCATGTCATATTTAAGTTTGAGCACAAACATATCCATGTAGTAAATCATACATCATGACAACACTTGTCTTATACCCTCTAAGTTCTCATGTTTGATGTTTAGAATATCAATTAAGATTCACATCCAAAAAGGCTAGTCATTCAAGCATACACTTCACAATAAGTCAAGATTGCTTAGAGTATACTTGCCTCTTTGAGCTTATTGTAGAGATAAGGGGGTTTGAGTGATTT
>AP025108.1:26621-29121 GCA_036186865.1 Eustoma russellianum | reverse complement strand
ATGCCTTTATTTTTTAACTTCGGCCCTCTTGAATTGCATAGTATTCCTGTTTGGGTATGGTTCCCTAATCTGCCTGTCGAATTATGGACTGAAGAGCACCTGACTGCTCTTGGCTCGCAAATTGGTCAGCCATCTAAGGCTGACGATAATACAACACTTAAGAGAATTACCTCTCATGCTAGAATCCTTGTTAACTTTGAGTTGATGGGTCCGAAATTTGATGAAATTGAAATTGCTCTTTCGAATGGTTCTGTTATTTCCCAACCTGTGCTGTATGAGAATCTACCCTTGTATTGCCCATCTTGTAAAATGTTGGGTCACTCCTCAACTAAACATTCATCTGAACCCAATCAAGCCTCCACCTCTGCGTCTCCAACAACTTCTAAATGCTTTATCTCTCCCCCCCTCCTGCTGTAAAACCATTGCCACAAAAAACGTATAAGGCAATGCAGGAGAAAATTGAAAAACCAAAGCCATTAAAAAGGCAAAAGGCTTTTTGGGTTGAAAAAGTACAGTCAACAAAAACCAAAACACTGTTAACCCGAGTGTGGAAAACCAAGGAAAGCAAAAAAGGCAAAATGTTCCTAGTGTGAAAAACCAACTTCCGGGAAAAGGCAAAAGGAAGTATGTGAGGATTTTGAAATTTCATTAACGGCTACTTTTGATCCTCTTGTCTCCCTTGCAGAGCAGCAAAACATTGATCCTGTGGCATGTTCCAAAAGTATTGCCCCTATTGTTTTGCAGGATCATGTCCAAACTCAAATTGAGGATACTCGGTTTCAGGACCCTTGCATGGATGCTGATGTTCATCAACTTGTGGTTGCTCTACCACAACCTGGTTTTGTGCAAGTCATGCAACAAGGTCATTCAACACAGCGTCAGATTATGGGGTCTTCACAGAAATCACGTAGATGTAGATCTCCTGCTAGTTGCGCTAATACAGTTGCATCCCCCCTGATCTTGTAATTTCCCCTGATGTAACAAATGATTTAGTTGAGCCCGCATGTGGGCTCACAACTGTACCAATTGATGTAACTAAAACAAGTCTCTCCCACATGAACTTGGATGTTGCTCCTACGCTGGATGCTGGGGATGGACAACAACAATCACTGCCCTGCTGTGAGTCTACTGTGTAGATATCTCACTCGCTTCAACCCACTGATTGTATGGACCATGGTTATCAGGATTTGGTTGGTACACAAATTGCATCACTTGATGCTTCTACCAAGAAGCCTCATTTGTCTGCAATTTCGTCCAACAAGTCCTTGATCAGCAAGAAGAAAAAGAAAAAGCGCAATCCAAATTGATGATTACAACATTTTGGAACATTAGGGGTTGTAATAACCCCGTCAAACATAATGGCTTGAAGAGTTTTGTGCATAAGGAAAACATTGACCTTATTGCTATTTTGGAAACTAAGTTAAATGCACGCATGTTGGCTGCATTATTAACTAGTTTCAAGGATGGGAACACACTCATAATTTTGGTTCTCATCCTGGAAAGAGGATTCTAATACTATGGAATCCGATGAAAGCCAGAGTGCAGGTTGTATCATTTGATGCTCAAATGATATACTGTCGAATTACATGCTTAATAAGTGCAAAGTCTTTTTATATGACCTTCGTCTATGCTTTCAATTCTATTGTGGATAGAAGGCCATTATGGTTTTCTCTGCTGCAGCAATGTATTTTCACGCATGAACCATGGTTAATAGTTGGTGATTTTAATTGTATTCTTTCTGAGGATGAAAAAATGGGTGGTAGGCCTATTTCCTTCTATCAGCTCAAAGATCAGCTTGATTTTATTGCTCAAGCTGAAGTGTTTGATCTTCCATTTTCTGGTCAATCATTTACCTGGGATGATGGCTCCATTAAATCTAAATTAGATAGAGTCTTAGGCAACTGTTCCTTCCAAGAGGAATTCCCCACTGCAAATGTTCTTTTTAAGCCTTCTGGTTGTCTCTCTGGTCATTCCCCAGGAATTATTTCTGTCTCTGCACATGTTGCTGCTAGGAACACTTCCTTCAAATTCTATAATATGTGGACTGAGCACAAAAATTTTCGTAATCTTGTTAGAGATTCTTGGGATTGTTGTATTCCTGGAAATGCATCTTTGTTTTGGCAAAAAAACTAAAATCCTTGAAGAAAAGTTTCAAACTCTTGCACAAAACGGATTTTATGCACATCTCATCTAGGCTTGATAGAGCCTTATCTGACCTTGAAAATTTTCAGTCTACCGACTCACAATCATGGGGCACTCCTGAATGGAAATCTCTTCTTCATGAAAAAAAAGCACTTGCTCGCTCACTCATGTCTTTTGAAAAATCATATTTTTCCCAGTTGGCAAAAAATTCTTACATTCATCTTAGTGATAGGAACTCCAAGTTTTTTCACTCTGTGTTAAAGAGAAACAAGGCTAGGAATTTCATTGCATCTGTTGAAAAAACTGACGGCTTCCGTACTGAGTCTTTGGATGAAATTGGTGATCAATTTGTGAATTA
>AP025108.1:9121-14121 GCA_036186865.1 Eustoma russellianum | reverse complement strand
CTTTTACTTTTCATGATAGTGATTCTGATGATGCTATGTCTAATAAACATTCAACTTCCCACCATAAGGCTATGGATTCTGGGAGTACTTCTGAGAATTTTCGGCCCTCAGAGCCAGAATCTACTGAATATGCTCAGGTATCTTCACATTCCCCTCCCTCTCGTGAAGTTGGTACGAAGAATGGGGAGGTATGCAAAATGCTGAACAATAATCATGGTTTGGTTGACTCTCAACTCTCCAACTCTGATTCTTGTTCATATACCCAACCCCTTGATAACTCTACGCTTGATGGTGTTGTTCTTTCTGGGGAAATTGCTGGTATTGTTTCGTCTAACCCCTCTATTCCTTCTATCCCATCAAATTCTAGGGGTCTTTTAGGCCCAGGCCCTGAAGATTCTCATCCTCCATCTATTTCTGCAAATTTTGATTTTTCCGGCGACTTGGCCGGAATATCAGCTCCCGCCGGCAACAGCGGCGCTTGTGACGATGCCGGAATCCTACATCATCCCAATGATTTGGGAGTTACCAAGGCTGCCTTGAGACACACAAAGTCAGACCTCTGCATTGATGGAAACTTGACGCCTGCTGTCATTGTACCTTCCCATGACGTCATTAATGACGGTATCAAAAACGATATCGTTTCGTCTGAAAAAATTCAAAAGAAAAAATCCATTTCTCCCTCTAGACGTGTCCTCAATCCTCAAACTTTCTTGCCACCTGGCAATCCCAGTCAGCATGAATTGAATCCCATTGCTACACATAAACCTTCTGGATCCTTCTTACCCAATCAACCGTCAACAGCTCTAGATGCAATGTGTCATCCACTAACCCTAAATTCCCCATCTGCTGCTAACGCTTTGCCTTCCCAAGATCAATTTACTGCTGCCATTCTACAACCTCACACTCAACAAAAACAAAATCCTATCTCATTGTCTACATCTCTTCAACCCTCAGAAAAATTGGCGGTTCCAAATCAGCATTCCCACTCCGCTCTTCATGAAACTCATCTACATAATGTATCTGCTGCACAACCTAATTCTACGCAGGTACCACATTCTGCCCGTCCTGAGGTCTTGCATTCAAAGACCTTTGCTTCATTATTTCGTTATGATAAAGCCCCTACTCAGCGGCTTAAACTCAAATATGACCAGTCCAAGAAAATCGGAAAGGTTTTTTCGGTGTTGGTTCCATTCCCCTTAATGAAGAAAGATCCAAATGCCTCATTGGCTGTTTCGTTGGTAGATCTCCAGGCAAGCTTGCCCTTTTTACCATCACTAAATCCTGGAATGTCAAGGTAAAAGTTGAATTTCATCCTACAGGATGGCTTTCTTTCAAATTTGATAATGTTGATGATCTAGTTAGGGTCCTTCATGGGGGGCCTTACTCTGTTTATGGTAGGCTACTTATTCTAAAGAATATGCCTTTATTTTTTAAATTCGGCCCTCTTGAATTGCATAGTATTCCTATTTGGGTACGATTCCCTAATCTGCCTGTCGAATTATGGACTGAAGAGCACCTGACTGCTCTTGGCTTGAAAATTGGTCAGCCATCTGAGGCTGATGATAATACAACACTTAAGAGAATTACCTCTGATGCTAGAATCCTTGTTAACTTTGAGTTGATGGGTCCGAAATTTGATGAAATTGAAATTGCTCTTTCGAATGGTTCTGTTATTTCCCAACCTGTGCTGTATGAGAATCTACCCTTATATTGCCCATCTTGTAAAATGTTGGGTCACTCCTCAACTAAACATTCATCTGAACCCAATCAGGCCTCCACCTCTGCGTCTCCAACAACTTCTAAATGCTTTATCTCTCCCCCTCCTGCTGTAAAACCATTGCCACAAAAAAGGTATAAGGCAATGTAGGAGAAAATTGAAAAACCAAAGCCATTAAAAAGGCAAAAGGCTTTTTGGGTTGAAAAAGTACAGTCAAAAAAACCAAAAGACTGTTAACCCGAGTGTGGAAAACTAAGGAACGCAAAATGTTCCTAGTGTGAAAAACCAACTTCTGGGAAAAAGGCAAAAGGAAGTATGTGAGGATTTTGAAATTTCATTAACGGATACTTTTGATCCTCTTGTCTCCCTTGCAGAGCAGCAAAACATTGATCCTGTGGCATGTTCCAAAAGTATTGCCCCTACTGTTTTGCAGGATCATGTCCAAACTCAAATTGAGGATACTCAGTTTCAGGACCCTTGCATGGATGCTGATGTTCATCAACTTGTGGTTGCTCTACCACAACCTGGTTTTGTGCAAGTCATGCAACAAGGTCATTCAACACAGCGTCAGATTATGGGGTCTTCACAGAAATCACGTAGATGTAGATCTCCTGCTAGCTACGCTAATACAGTTGCATCCCCCCTGATCTTGTAATTTCCCCTGATGTAACAAATGATTTAGTTGAGCCCGCATGTGGGCTCACAATTGTACCAATTGATGTAACTAAAACAGGTCTCTCCCGTATGAACTTGGATGCTACTCCTACGCTGGATGCTGGGGATGGACAACAACAATCACCGCCCTGCTGTGAGTCTACTGTTCAGGTATCTCACTCACTTCAACCCACTGACTGTATGGACCATGGTTATCAGGATTTGGTTGGTACACAAATTGCATCACTTGATGCTTCTACCAAGAAGCCTCATTTGTCTGCAATTTCGTCCAACAAGTCCTTGATCAGGAAGAAGAAAAAGAAAAAGCGCAATCCAAATTGATGATTACATTATTTTGGAACATTAGGGGTTGTAATAACCCCGTCAAACATAATGGCTTGAAGAGTTTTGTGCATAAGGAAAACATTGACCTTATTGCTATTTTGGAAACTAAGTTAAATGCACGCATGTTGTCTGCATTATTAACTAAATTTCAAGGATGGGAACACACTCATAATTTTGGTTCTCATCCTGGCAAGAGGATTCTAATACTATGGAATCCGATGAAAGCCAGTGTGCAGGTTGTATCATTTGATGCTCAAATGATATACTGTCGAATTACATGCTTAATAAGTGCAAAGTCTTTTTATATGACCTTCGTCTATGCTTTCAATTCTATTGTGGATAGAAGGCCATTATGGTTTTCTCTGCTGCGGCAATGTATTGTCACGCATGAACCATGGTTAATTGTTGGTGATTTTAATTGTATTCTTTCTGAGGATGAAAAAATGGGTGGTAGGCCTGTTTCCTTCTATCATCTCAAAGATCAGCTTGATTTTATTGCTCAAGCTGAAGTGTTTGATCTTCCATTTTCTGGTCAATCATTTACCTGGGATGATGGCTCCATTAAGTCTAAATTAGATAGAGTCTTAGGCAACTGTTCCTTCCAAGAGGAATTCCCCACTGCAAATGTTCTTTTTAAGCCTTCTGGTTGTCTCTCTGATCATTCCCCAGGAATTATTTCTGTCTCTGCACATGTTGCTGCTAGGAACACTTCCTTCAAATTCTATAATATGTGGATTGAGCACAAAAATTTTCGTAATCTTGTTAGAGATTCTTGGGATTGTTGTATTCCTGGAAATGCATCTTTTCTTTTAGCAAAAAAACTAAAATCCTTGAAGAAAAGTTTCAAACTCTTGCACAAAAAGGATTTTATGCACATCTCATCTAGGCTTGATAGAGCCTTATCAGACCTTGAAAATTTTCAGTCTACCGACTCACAATCATGGGGCACTCCTGAATGGAAATCTCTTCTTCATGAAAAAAAAGCACTTGCTCGCTCACTCATGTCTTTTGAAAAATCATATTTTCCCAGTTGGCAAAAAATTCTTACATTCATCTTAGTGATAGGAACTCCAAGTTTTTTCACTCTGTGTTAAAGAGAAACAAGGCTAGGAATTTCATTGCGTCTGTTGAAAAAACTGACGGCTTCCGTACTGAGTCTTTGGATGAAATTGGTGATCAATTTGTGAATTATTTTCAGAACCTCCTTGGCTCTAGGCAGGAATCTTCGCCCATTTCACAGTCTGTAATTGATATTGGCCCAAAAATCAGTCCAGTTTCAGCCCTTAAGCTTATAGATAATATCTCTGATGCTGAAATTAAAGATGCTCTCTATTCAATTGGTAAAGATAAGGCACCTGGACCAGATGGTTACACCTCTGCCTTCTTTATCAAATCTTGGGACATTCTAGGGAATGATTTCCTTGCGTCTATCCATGAATTCTTCACCTTTGGTAGACTGCTCAAGCAATTCAACCATGCACTCATTGCACTCATTCCTAAATCTGCTAACGTGTCCAATGTTGCTGATTTTAGGCCTATTTCTTGTTGTAATGTGGTGTACAAAACTATATCCAAAGTGTTAGTCAATAGGCTAGTTCTTGTCATGACTCAAATCATGGACGAAGCACAATCTGGTTTTCTCAAAAATAGGTCTATGATGGAAAACATTTTTCTTGTACAAGAGCTACTTAGGGAATATGAAAGAAAAAGAACCTCTCCTAAGTGCATGCTTAAGGTTGATATTTGGAAAGCCTTTGACTCCTTAAATTGGGACTTCCTGAAATCTGTTTTATCCGGTCTTGGTTTTCCACCCATTTTTGTCAAATGGATTATGGAGTGTGTGACTACGGCTAGTTACTCTGTTTCTATTAATGGCTCATCCTTCGGTTTCTTTAAAGGCAAAAGGGGACTTAGACAAGGTGACCCCCTATCCCCTTTTCTCTTCGTTATTGCTATGGAATACCTTTCTAGGCTTTTGCGTCAACTTCATTGAAACAATGATTTTTCTTTTCATCCTAAGTGTCAAGAAAACCTAATCACTCACCTTTGTTTTGCGGATGACTTGGTCATCTTTTCAAAAGCTGATGCTCGCTCTTTACAAATGATCATGGATAGGCCTTTCGCTTTCAGACATTGTTCCGGCCTTTTACCTAATTTTTCGAAATCAAGTATTTTTATTGCTGGAATACATGATACTTCCCCGCTACAATCCATCACTAGATTCGGCATTGGCAATATGCCGTTTCGATATCTAGGTATCCCGGTTGCTGGGTTTAGATTACAG
>AP025107.1:90486-135390 GCA_036186865.1 Eustoma russellianum | reverse complement strand
CCCGCCGTATCTTGGTAAGGAGAATACAAAGCGTCGAATCAATCTCTTGTACGTCAGAAATGACTTAGAAATTTTTTTTGCGGAAACAGAAATCATAACTTAAATTAAACTCAAATAATCGTCGTTACATTACTGAATAAAAAATTCTGATAGTAAAAGTAATAAAGAAGTCTGTGAAAATCCCCAAAGGATAACTACAAAAAGAAATCAGCTGCAGAGTCTCCTCATATCCTAGCGGCAGCTCTCAACCAGCCCACTCAGCTATGTCCGTCCCGTCCTCAACGAAGATGTGCTCGTAGTCCTCATCTGACTCACCTAGGAAGTAGGGGTGAGTGACAAAATCACCTAGTAGATGTCCGTCTTAAACCAATACAAAACATGTGTATAATGATATAGCCACATAGCACATAAACATGATATAACATGCACAAAATAAAGTAAATGCGGTAAGTAAAGCACTCCACATAAAAAATGCGCAAGTACGTTATGCATGCTCCATCCACGTGTCACACGCAACAAGAATCATGTCACGCAATATGCCCCTAGACCTATATGCAATGCATGATTCCGGGATTGACTGGATGCATGTAGCCCGTACACTACAATCCACCCTGACCGGTGCCCGTGGCCCGTACACCACGATCCACCCTGACCGATGCCCATGGCCCGTACACCATGATCCACCATGACCGAGTACCCATTGCCCGTACGCCATGATCCACTTCACTCGGGCGTCTGAGACCCGTACATCTCAACCCACTCCAAATGCAAATGCACGTGCCATGAATACAACAACAAAGTTGCCTGGGCCCGTACGCCCATCCTCACCATCTCCGGCACTCAATATTTGATTTCGTAAATTTTCAAAATGTTGGAAAGTTGTTATTTTTCATCACCAATATTTTTACTTAGCTTGTATTAATTTTCTAGAATTTTCTACTAATTTTTCCTATTTTTCCTCATTTAATTCTATTTATTTCTAATTTTTGTCTTAATTACTTGTATTTACCAAAATTCAGAATTTAAGTAGAAATATTTTAATTTTAACCTTTTTCATTTTCTGGAATTTATTTAGAATTTTCTGGTATTAAATTTTATTTTTCTGGAATTTAAAATCATTTATTTACTATTTTCTAATTTCCAGAATTAATTTAAATAATTCAATAATATATTTATCCTTTGACCCGGCCTGCTAAAATTGTTCTGGTCCGGCCCGCGATTCGACCTGCAGCCGCTGCTGCCCTTTTTTTAATTAAAGTAATTGGGCCGGCCTGCCTTCGGTCCGGCCCGGCCTGGCCCGTCGGCCGCCCGGTCGCCTGAGTTTAAGTATTTTTTAACTAACGTAATTGGGCCCGGCCCTATTGCAGTCAGCCTGCCGGCCCCCTGCCTGGCGCTGGCAGGCTAGCCCATTTCGCCGCCACCTACTTTTTTTAATTAAATGCAGGCGGCGTGTGTGAACCACGCTCGCGCATGAGGCCCACTCGCGGCCGCCTCCATCGATGCGTGCGGCTCACGCGCTATCGTTCCGACTGCGTTTTCGACCTCAGACTCAAGTTTTTCCTATTTCCAGGCTATGTGCACCTATTCTAAGGCCAAAATCCAAATTTTCTTATGATCCCTAGCCTAAAAGTTCCACCTTTTCAATCCTTTACGAGCCTTTTTAATCCGATACAATCCTGCCACCAAATTGATGCACATACTCGCACGTAATAGTCAAGAACCAGCCATTTCATGATACTCCACATGCATCAACATAAAATTTACAACTTTAACAATCAAGAAAACATTTAATCACATAAATATATCTTTCAAACATGCATGAATTATACCCGTTTGAGGGGGGAGGGGGAAGAGGCACCTACCTTGAACTTGTAGATTAACGGCGGTTAGATGAACGTTGGTGATGTACGGTTACACAACCTTTCAATTTTCTTCTTTCTTCTTCTATATATATTTTAATTTTCCTCTCACTTTACCTCTTCTTGCTCCAATGAGAGAAAATATTTTTTTCTTCTATTGGGGAGGGGAAGGGACAGCTAGGACATTAAAAAAAGGGGAAGGAGTAGGGTTTTGGGAGAAAAAGATAAGGGAGAGGGGTAGGGAAATTAGGGAGAGGTTAGGATATGATTGGGAGAGTTTATGGAAATTTTGATAATGAATTATCATAATTATTTTGAATTTGTTAATTTGTTTTCCCAATCCCCCCATCACCGGTTACACACACGCACATAATATATAATACTATTTTATTTTATCACTATTATTATGTTTTTTTCCACGATTATAACAGTTATGAATCACTCCAGCATACCTTGTTTGATGCTTTGGATGCAAATCATACTTGTGCCATCTATTCTTCGGTATCAGTCTCAGAGTCAGATGAATCACTCCAAGTGGAGGCCTTGAGTGCTCTTCTTGAATTCCTTTGTTTAGGTTCTGAGACGGGTCTACTTTTGTTCCAGTCCTTGTCATGGTTTTTGTTCGTTTGTTTGTCCTTGTTTGGGCAGTCATATGACAAGTGTCCAAGTTTACCGCATTCATAGCACTTTATGTCCTTATCATTAATTTTATTTTTATTTCTTTTAGTCGAAACAGCCTTAGCTTTGTATTTAATTGATTTTCTCATAAACTTTCTCAAACCTTTAGCTAATAATATTAGATCATTATTATCCGATTTAGTATCACTATCATCTATGTGATCGGAAGAAGTAGAGACGTATTCATTTGATTTAGACGCAATAGTCTTACCTTGTTTTGACATTGATTCCAATTTCCTTAATTTAAGTTTGTTTTCATATACCTTTAAAGATCCGATCAATTCCTCTATTTTTATCGATTTTGTTTCTTTACTTTCCTCAATCACCGTGACTTTGGGGTCCCACTCGAATGGGAGACTTCTTAGCAACCTTTTGTACTTTTTCCTTTTTGTAGAAAAAGCTTTTCAAAGAGACTCAAGAGAATTATAGATGTTAGTCAAACGTAAGTCCATATCAACAATAGATTCATTTGGCAATAATTTAAAGGACTCAAGAGTGGACATACGCATATTTATTTTAGACTCTTTGACTTGACTAGTCCCCTCATGTTTCATTTCTGGAATTCTCCACATCTCTTGAGCACTAGAGTAATTAGACACGTAACTTGATTCACTTTTACTTAGCCAGTTTAAACGTAGTTGCATGGCTCTAGCATTCATATTCAATTTCTTTTTGTCATCACTAGTATATCCTTGTTTCGGTTTTACAACCTCCAGTGTGACACCATCAACTGTAGATAACTTAGAAGGGACAAAAGGACCATATTCTATAATTGACCACAAGTCTATATCAATGGCCATAAGAAAAAGTTTCATTCTAAGTTTCCATTGTATGAAAGACTCACCGATTCTGATTTGAAATGATTTAAAGACCTAGTTACAGACCTCAAAAAATTATGAAATTTGGTGAGATTCTACTCTCAGATGTTCTGACTATCTCATAAAAATTTTAAATTAAAATTCAACTCCTAACCATTTGAAAATACATTTCTGGTCAAATTGCACAAATCTTCCAGAAACAGTTCTCCGATTTGAAAATTTAATCCGATTAATTTGTGACTCCAAATTGACAAGACCCTCAATATATGTATTCTAATTGTTGAAACAGTTTTTTCAAATTCCTTTGGTAAGTATGTCAAATATGTTGATGTTCTCAACCTTTGCAAGTCTGAAATTCAGATTGCACTAGTCTCATAACTATTAATGTTTGATTGATTTATACTTATCCAAATGGGGTGAAAATTGCGCCAAATGAAAACTAGGAGGTGTGGCTATGTTTTTGCAAACTTTTAAGATTTTTGAAATTCATTTGCTATTTTTACCTTTGCAATGAAATTGATGCAAAATGCTGCAAATTGAAAGCAAAATGCAGTAAAGTAAAGACACCAGAGATTTTATACTGGTTCGGTTAAATCAACCTACTACAGTCTTCGAGGACACGTTCCTCGGTTATCACTAAACACTAAAAGCACCTTACCACAAGGGTGACTGGAGTTACACACCAACTCTACCCCTTTACAAACAATACAATCAAGCACACCGGATCACGAACACCACCATCTATTAAATGAAGGTTTGATCACACCTTTATCAACCTTTTACAACAATGTATGAGCGTGGGTGGTATAATCAAAGCCTATACTGTAGCGCCCCACACTCCGGCCTAGCCAGATGCGGTGCACCTGCCGTACTTCACTACGTAGAGTACAAAGCGTCATGCTTAACATGCGAAAATCCATAACTTAAGTCATAGACTTCCATGTTAACATTTAATATGGTAGCAAAATTTAGGCAGAATTAAAACTTTTAAACATACATTCCGAATATCTGACATAAAATTTACAACCCTGTTTGAACATAAAGTAAAATCCGGAAATCATAGTCCCCATCGAAAGTCCATCAAAACATAAACCCATCATAAGAAAATCCCTAAATTGTCATCCACTCGCAGGCTCACGGATATGAAACTCTAGGCACGTCATCAATCCACTCTACCCCGTTTCCTGCAGGCTCTGGGAGGAAAAATAAGGAGGTGAGTGACAAAGTCACCAGCAAGTATACCATAAACAATCATGAATTAAATTGAAAGTATACACAAGAACATCCACAACATACCTGACCTTTAATCCATTACCCGTAAGGAAATAAGATCATAACTTATAAGACAAGGAATCCCATTAAGATCATAACTTAGGAGATATTAAGTCATAACATCATAGCCTAAGTATCAGTACATCAATCATTCGACTAGCCATGAAATGCAGCATGTATGGGTATGCACATGTGATGCATCATGATTAATTCATACCTTTTCATAACTTAAACGTCATATCATGCAATGTGCACATGTAATATGCATGATGCAATGCATGATGTCATGTCATGGCAAAAATCATCATTTGGTCCCATAAAATAGGCATAACAAAACAGAGTGTCAAATCAATTAATCCCGGATCTGAACGGGTCCAGAACATATCATCAGACCAATTAACCCTGGGCCTAGGACGGGTCCAGAACATATCATCAGACCAATTAACCCCGGATCTGAACGGGTCCAGAACATATCATCAGACCAATTAACCCTGGGTCTGGGACGGGTCCAGAACATGTCATCATGCCGATTAACCTCGGGCCTGGATCGGGTCTAGAACATATCATCAGACCTATTATGTAGCGCCCTGCACCTGGACCTCGTCCAAATACGGTGCACCCGCCGTACCTCACTAAGGAAAGTACAAAGCGTCATGCATAACATGCGAGAATCTATAACTTAAGCCACAGACTTCCATGTTAACATTTCACATGGTAGCAAAATTTCGGCAGAATTAAAACTTTTAAATAACATGCATCACGGAATGATAAGTCCCCAAAAGTAGTAGTCCACAAAATGACATAACTGAAATCCAAAAGAGTTCAACATTGTTCATAATAAACATCATGGCCGCACAAAAGTCCTTAAGCTTTGTCTTCTTCAGATTTCCTTGCCTACGGATATGGCAATCTCGGCTCCTCGATCCACTCTATCTTAGCATTATCAGTCTGTGGAGAAAAATAAAAGTGTGAGTGATAAAAATCATCCAGCAAGAATACAATAAACCACCATGAAATAAATAAAGAATTATAACATGAATGTAAAACCCCAGTTATCTCAACATTCATCATACCTGACCATAGATCCTTAATCCGCCTGAATGTAACCTAAATTATACTTTAGGTAACACAGTTCTCACGTTGTCGTTATCCTTTATACCATAAACATTTATTATGTAACGTGCGCATGGAATATGCATGATGCAGTGCATGATGTCACGTCATGGGTAAAAATCATCGTCATGTGGTCCCATAAAGTATTCATAAGAAAACAGAGTGTCAGATCAATTAACCCTGGATCTGAGTGGGTCCAGAACATGTTATCAGACCAATTAACCCCGGGTCTGAACGAGTCCAGAACATGTATCAGATCAATTAACCCCGGATCTGAACGGGTCCAGAACATGTATCAGATCAATTAACCCTGGATCTAAATGGGTCCAGAACATATCATGTCACAGACCAATTAACCCCGGATCTGGAGTCGGGTTAGTCGCATGCTTGCCGGCAAGGAAATCATAAAGATTTCTTTGAAAGCATGGGACCATAAAACTTTCATGCATAACGAAAACGTATTTATTTGGAAAGACTTGCTTGCATACGGAAAATTCATAAAATCAGTTTCATGGTGCATATGATCATGCATGATACATGAAATGATGCAATGCAAGTCATGGCATGAATTATCATAATTATTTCTTATAGCATGTCAACAAGCACGATTTCGGAAACTAGAATTTCCTAGCTTTTTACTTCATGATTATGAGGCGGCTAAATTAATCCAAACTAGCCTATTTCATAATCTTTTGTCCTACATGGGTTTAGTGGGGGTCCTGTTTGTATGTCGTGAAGTTTTCGTAACTTTCAAATGTGAATAAGGCCCTTAAAACCATTAAAAATTATTATCAAGAGTGCATGCTTGAATTCTGCCCAGATTTCCCAGTTTAATTCCTTAACTTTAAATCCATAAATACACATTAAAACTATAATACCAAATTGATTATTTTGCATAGTCATACTCGTCTATGCCTTAGGTGATTAACATAAAATTTCCAGAACAATCCAATGACCTTATAGGGTTCATTTAATCATTTTTCTGTCATTTAATCATTTTTCTGAAGTGCCTAATTTGACTTAAGTAACATGAACGTGAAGGAATCATTATTTTGCAATTACATCAACTCGTCATTGCTTCAAGTACACTATAGTTGGGGTACAACATCCTCCCCCCCTTATCATAAGTTTTGGTCCCAAAACTTTAGAGGCTAGTCAAAAAGATGGGGGTATCTATTCTTCATGTCTTCCCTCCGTTTTCCATGTGCTTCTTCTCCCAATGGTGCTTCCACTGAACCTTCACCGTAGGTATGGATCTCTTTCTCAACCTCTTCTCTTTCCAATCAATGATTTTTAGAGGCTCCTCCACATAAGACACAATCTTTGTCAACCTTCAATGGTTGATCTTCAAGAATGTGGCTAGGATCGTAAAAATATCGGCCGAAGTTTGGAAAACATGGAATACATCATATAACTGGGAAAGAGATGGTGGCAACGCCAAGCGATACGCAACTTCACCCACTCTCTCTAGTACCTCATAAGGTCCAATGAATCTTGGGCTCAACTTTCCTTTGACGCCAAATCTTTTGACCCCTTTTGTTTGGAGAAACCTTTAGGAAAACTTTCTCCCCTTCTTGAAACTCTAAGGGTCTTCTTCTTTCATCAGCCCATATCTTAGTCCTATCTTGTGCCGCTTTTCAGTCTTTGTTTGTACCATCTTGACCTTTTCTCACGTTTGCTCAACAATGTCGGGTCCCGTGTAATCTTATCTCCAATCTTGTCCCAATAAAGTGGGGACCGACATTTCCGCCCATACAATGCTTCATAAGGTGCCATCCCTATGGATCTGTGAAAACTGTTATTATATGAAAACTCAACAAAGCTTAAGGCTTTTAATCCCAGCTTCCTCCAAAGTCAAGAATGTAAGCGCAAAGCATGTCCTCAAGGGTTTGAATTGTTCTTTTCAGATTGGCCATCAGCTTGAGGATGGAACGCGGAACTCATTCTGATTTTTGTGCCCATCGCCTTTGAAAGGCTATCCAGAATCTCGAGGTAAAACAGGGATCGCAGTCGCATATGATACTCACGGGCACCAGCAAACAAACAATCTGGTCGATGTACATAGAGGCCAACTTCTCCATGGATGCTTTAATCGACATGGCCAAAAGTGCGCAGACTTGGTCAAACGATCCACAACGACCCATATAGCATCATTCCCATACTTAGTCTTGGGCAGATCGGTCACGAAATCCATAGTGACATGGTCCCATTTCCATTCCGGCACTTCTAAAGGTTGTAATAATTCAGCAGGTCTTTGGTGTTCAGCTTTTACTCTCTGACAGACCAAGCATCGCTCAACAAATTCAGCTATTTGATTCTTCACACCGTTCCACCAAAACTTTTGCTTGAGGTCTTGGTACATCTTATTGGCTCCAGGGTGTATAGATAATCGCAAGTTATGGGCTTCCATCAAAACTTCATCCTTAATTTTTTGTTTCTCGGGGACACTAACCGTCCTCGGTACTACAAACTGTCGTCACTGCGCACTTCAAAATCATCTTGTGGCTTATCTTTCATCCTTTCCTTGATCTTTCACAAAGCTACAATCATCCCTTTGTGCCTCTTTGATCCTATCAATCAGTGAAGGAATAAGGACCATCTTGGCGAGAACTTCATCGACTGAATCAACTTCTTCTAAGCCAAACTCTTCCATATCCCCGCTGAAGAGGTGGTTGACGTGGGTGACTTGTTTTTTGACTTAATGCATCAGCAACTTTGTAGCTTTCCCCCGGATGATATTGAATTGGAGAGGTCATAGTCTTTAATCAAGCTCGAGCCATCTGCGCTGCCGCATGTTGAGCTCTTTTCTGGGTAAAAAGATACTTTAAACTTTGTGGTCTGTATAGATCTCACACTTCTCACCATACAGGTATGTTCTCCATATCTTTAATGCGAAAAAAACCACTACGGCAAGCTCAAGGTCATGAATGGGGTAGTAGTTTGTTCAAATGACTTTAACTGCCGGGATGCATAAGCTATCACTTTCTCTCTCAGCATAAGTAACAACATCCGAACCATTCTTTGAAGCATCGCTGTATACCACATATTTCTCTCCAGGGGCGGGCTGAGCTAGGATAGGGGCGGATGTCCAATTTTTCTTTTAACATCTGAGAAACTCTTTTCACAATCGGCACTCCATTCGAACTTGGTTTTCTTTTAGGTTAATCTGGTGAGGGGAACAGTTATCCTCGAAAATCCTTCCAGAAATTTCTCATAATATCCTGCTAGCCCAAGGGAAACTTCTCACTTCAGTAACGTTTGTTGGTCTGAGCCATTCCGTGATAGCTTCAATTTTCTTGGGATCCAATAAAATCCCATCTTCTGAAATAACATGGCCGTGGAAGGATACACTTCGTAGCCAAAACTTGCATTTGCTAAATTTTGCGTACAACTGCCTTCCTCTTAGAATATTCAAGACTGTCCTCAAATGGTTTGCGTGAGTCTCCTCATCTGGTGAATAGATCAAGATGTCATCTATGAAAACCACTACGAACTTGTCCAATTGGTCCTTGAAAAACTCGATTCATGAGGTCCATAAAGGCGGCAGGAGCGTTGGTTAAACCGAAGGGCATAACTAGAAACTCATAATATCCATAGCGTGTCGTGAAGGCAGTCTTTGGAACATCTTCCCGCTTTAATCTTCAGTTGAAAGTATCCAGATCGCAAGTCTATCTTACTAAAGATTCGGGATCCCTGCATTAAGGTACTTTAGATAGGGTTTCGAAAAGATTTAAAGCTTAATCAAACTAAACCTTATTAGTTACATACCCTGAGTTGGTCGAATAAGTCGTCAAATCCGGGGTAATGGATACTAATTCTTTATGGTGATTTTGTTGAGCTCCCGGTAATTGATGCATAAGCGCATACTTCCATCTTTCTTCTTCACGAATAGCACAGGAGCACCCCAAGGTGGAAACACTGGGCCAATGAGTTTCTTTTCTAGGAGTTCGTGTAACTGCTCCTTTAGCTCTTTCAGTTCTGCAGGTGCCATTTGATAAGGGGCTTTCGATATGGGTTCAGCTCCTGGACAAGGTTTATTTGAAGGCAATCTTCGCGATCGGGAGGTAACCCAGGTAAATCATCAGAGAATACATCAGGATATACGTTAACAACTGGGACTTGTGCAAGGGTAGAAACTCAACCGGCTCAGCATTTAGGATATAGACGAAGAACCCCCTGTGGCCTTTCTTCAATGCTCGGCTGGCACGAGCTGCATTAACATAGACTTTCTTGGATGGTTTTCTTTAATTTAGCTCCTCCTTGGAATGACACTTCATCTCAGGTCGGGTTCTTAATTATACATGCCTATTTCGGCAATCAATGTGAGCATGATTCTTTGAGAGCCAGTCCATTCCGAGAATCATATCAAAATCACTCATAGATAAGGGAATTAAATTGTCCTCAAACCACTGATCATCGAACTCGAGCGCGCAATTTCTGAAGATGTGATGAGAAACAAGCACCTGGTCACCAGCTGCTTGTACTCTATAGAGTGATTCTAGTCTGACTGAGTTATGACCGATATTCTTAGCAAACTTTCTTGAGATAAATGAGTGGCTGGCGCCACTGTCGAACAACACATTTGCGGGTATGCTACACACTAAGATAGTTCCTGAACCATGCACAATTTACTAAGCAATATAATAGGTATGTATAAGTAAAACGTATTGAAGGCATAAAACTTTAAATCTTACAAGTCACTACGTATGCCGTCTCCTCAACATCTGCGCCTGTCATGACGTGCACC
Source organism: Eustoma russellianum (assembly GCA_036186865.1). Classification (NCBI taxonomy): domain Eukaryota; kingdom Viridiplantae; phylum Streptophyta; class Magnoliopsida; order Gentianales; family Gentianaceae; genus Eustoma; species Eustoma russellianum. Next base: position 124,903 of record AP025107.1, on the reverse strand, counting down.
CTTGCATTTGCACGTGACTGCTGATTCTTTTGCCATTGTTGTTGCTGCGCTCCTCTTTCTGGGCAGTCCTTAATCAAATGGCCATCCTAGCCGCAGCCAAAACATTTCCCACTCTTCTATCGACACTCTCCCATGTGTTCTTCTGGAACTGAGGGCATACTGGTATAGCTGGCTGCAGGGGTGGAGTCTGATTCTTCTGCTGATTATTCTGAGGATGCTGGCGGCGCTAATTCTGACCCTGAGGGTTTCCGTGTCAAACTTGAGCCTTGGAAATTGTTCTTAGCTACCTTTCTGTACTTCTCATTCCCAGTCCCATGTCTTTCTCTCTTTTGTCCCCACATCGTCTCGTCAGATAATGTCTCTCTCAATCCGGTAGCATGCGTCCAAAAGAGCTCCAAAATTCATGGGATTTGCATTCACCAACCATGTCCGGATTCTTGGATTCAGCCCTCTTTCAAACTTCAGCATTTTTTGTCTCTTCATCATTCATGGTGAGGGGCTGAAATCTCCCTAGCGCGATGAACTTATTTGCATACTCTGCTACCGTCATACCAGGCTCTTGCTTCAGGGATTCAAACTCATGACTCTTTTGTAACTTGACCGACGGAGGGATATAGAACTTGTGAAATTCTTGCAGAAATCTTTCCCAGGCAATCGGTCTGGGCAAAGGATGCAGGTTCGTCTTCCACATTGGTTTGCTTCACTGATAAGGAAAGGTCTGATGGCTTGGGCTTTCATCTCGTCTGCGGCTTGAATTAACTCAAAACAGTTTTCAACTTCATCCAACCACTTTTCTGCTGTATCGGGGTCTGGTTTTCCCTCGAACGGTGGTATATTAGCTCTCTTTAGCTTCTCAAAGTAATACTGGGCATCTCTCATAGGCTAGTGCGGATGAGGTGGAGCATTCTGATGGATTAGGCCTTGCCTGATCTGAGTGACAACTTGGCAGAAGGCCTGAAAGTCATTCATGTCAGGGATGACCGGAGGAATAGGTGCCTGCGGTGCTGGTGGTGGATTATTATAGACTGGAGGATTCTAGTCCGGCTGTGGTGGTGGCGGGACCTGAGCTGGTGGCGGAGGAATGGGCTCCTGAGCAGCTGGTCGTGCCCTAGGAGGTCTGCCGCCGCGGTCGCACCATCTTCACTATGGGGTGGTTAACGTTACTTAGAAGATCGGAATAAAACCAAATTATTTTGACTAGGACCCATAATTCGAAAATTTTAAATAGGGAAGAAAAGGGCATGTCTTACATTATAGACCTGGCTTTCATAAATCAGGATTAATTTATTAAGTTTCATCCTAAACCGGTCTAAGTGGTCCTAGTTCTAAGCCATCACTCATCTAAGATCATGACTTAGGTCTAAGATTCAAACATAGATTGCTAAGGTCATAACTTAGTTCTACGTTCTGCCCGAAATCTAGAGCCTGGGCTCTGATACCACCTGTAGCGCCCCGCACCCTGATCTCGTCTGAATACGGTGCACCCGCCGTACCTCACTAAGGAGAGTACAAAGCGTCATGCATAACATGCGAAATCCATAACTTAAGCCACGGAGTTCCATGTTAACATTTCACATGGTAGCAAAATTTTGGCAGAATTAAAACTTTTAAATAACATGCATCACGTAATAATAAGTCCCCAAAAGTAGTAGTCCACAAAATGACATAACCGAAATCCAAAAGAGTTCAACATTGTTCATAATACAAACATCATGGCCGCACAAAAGTCCTTAAGCTTTGTCTTCTTCAGATTTCCCTGCCTACGGATATGGCAATCTTGGCTCATCCTCGATCCACTCTATCTTAGCATTATCAGTCTCTGGGGAAAAATAAAAGTGTGAGTGATAAAAATCACCCAACAAGAATACAATAAACCCACCATGAAATAAATAAAGAATTATAACATGAATGTACAGCCCCAGTAATCTCAACATTCATCATACCTGACCATAGATCCTTAATCTGCCTGAATGTAACCTAAATTATACTTTAGGTAACACAGTTCTCACGTTGTCGTTATCCTTTATGCCATAAACATTTATTATGTAATGCGCGCATGGAATATGCATGATGCAGTGCATGATGTCACGTCATGGTAAAAATGATCGTCATGTGGTCCCATAAAATATTCATAAGAAAAATAGAGTGTTAGATCAATTAACCCCGGATCTGAGCGGGTCCAGAACATGTTATCAGACCAATTAACCCCGGGTCTGAATGGGTCCAGAACATGTATCAGATCAATTAACCCCAGATCTGAACGGGTCCAGAACATGTATCAGATCAATTAACCCTAGATCTGAACGGGTCCAGAACATATCATGTCAATAGATCAATTAACCCAAGGTCTAGAGTCAGGTTTAATCGCATGCTTGGCCGGAAAGGGTATCATAAAGCTTTCTTTAAAAATATGGAACCATAAAACTTTCATGCATAACGAAAACGTATTTATTTGGAAAGACTTGCTTGCATACGGAAAATTCATAAAATCAGTTTCATGGTGCATATGATCATGCATGATACATGAAATGAGATGCAATGCAAGTCATGGCATGAATTATCATAATTATTTCTTATAGCATGTCAACAAGCACGATTTCGGAAACTAGAATTTCCTAGCTTTTTACTTCATGATTATGGGGCGGCTAAATTAATCCAAACTAGCCTATTTTCATAATCTTTTGTCCTACATGGGTTTAGTGGGGTCCTGTTTGCATGTCGTGAAGTTTTCGTAACTTTCAAATGTGAATAAGGCCCTTAAACCATTAAAATTATTATTAAGAGTGCATGCTGAATTCTGCCCAGATTTCCAGTTTTAATTCCTTAACTTTAAATCCATAAATACCGATTAAACGATAATAAGAAATTGATTATTTTGCATAGTCATACTCCTCTATGCCTTAGGTGATTAACATAAAATTTCCAGAACAATCCAATGACCTTAAAGGGTTCATTTAATCATTTTTCTAAATGGGTCGTGTGCTGAAACTGGACTGACCAATTTTACTAAAAATTCAATTGTGGCAAAACTGTAATTCCGTTTTCTTAAATTCTAACTCACACACGTCATAAACATACGGAACTAGCATCCTACAGAAATTTAGCCTATTTTCATGTTTCTAAGGTTTATTTTTGGGTCAAGAAACTCGTTACTTAATTCTGTTCAGCTTCAGTAGTTTCAGCTGGAGTAGTTTTACCAAATAATTTCTTACAAATAATCCATAACTTATTTTACCAAAATTCTAGCTCTCATATTTTCTACACACATAAGGTCACACAACATACTGCCCAATTTTGTCCAGCTCCAGTGGTTTGATGTTTTGCCAACTTTTCAAGTCAAGTGTCCACAATTTGTCTTGTTCTTATGAAATAGCTTAAGGTTCACCACATACACCCTCTGAAACATGAATATCCAGTTTCCATGCTTTTTATTGAGTCACCTTTGAATTAGTCCAAAATTGTGGGGGGTTGTACACAACACTCATCATTTTTACCCACTTTGCACCTTATTAAGTCTATCTTGGCACAACTAAGTTACACATCATTCACCCCTCATTCTTGGCCGTGTGCATGTATCAACATATCCATGTCACATTGAAAATTTTGAGCACAAACACACTCATGTAATAAGTCACTTAACAAGCAAATTCCATATGTCTTAGAGTTCACAAGATATGCTCTTTCTTGGAGTTCAAGTTCACTATCATATTCACCCCTATGGCCGAAAGTTTTGAGAGGTCATACACATATTTTACAACATTTATTTAGACATGCAACACATCCACAAGATAGTTCATTTTAATCCTACCAAGTAAACTTGTAAAATTACAACTAGCACGTGCATGTCACTTTGATGATTCTTAAGTTTCATCCCAGAGCTATTCTTGCCTAGAGTCACTTAGTTGAACCTTAATTCATCCTAAAACAGCCTCATATCACCTTGCATGTAAGAAAATATTTCAGCTTTGAAGGAATTAATCACATACAAGGCATTGTTCTTAAGAAATCACTAAGATACAATCTTGAACTTAATATATTCAACTAAAGATCACATCTTAGGAACATCTAACCATTCAAGCCACTAATTCTTCAAATAAATCATGAGATTTTAGTGTATACTTGCCTCTTCAAGCTAAATCTCTTTTCTTAGCTTGGATATTGGATGAGATGAGTTGAAATCTTCCTCCTCCTTCACTCATGAGCACACGGTTTTTGGAAGGAAATGAGGGAGAATGTTAGTCATCATTCTTTGATGAAAATAGAACTATTTTGAGTTTAGATCTTCTTACCAAAGTGGGACTTTGAATGGAGCTTCAAGTATCACAATATTGCACCACCTAAAAGAGTTGAAGTCTTAGCACCCTCGTGACCATGAGGGTCACGGGTTGATGTGGAAAAAAAGGCACCCATGTGGGCTTCATTATTTGGCATGAAGAATTTACTTAAGGAACTTGGAATGAGGCTTACCTAAATACTTCTTGAGCTTAGAGATGAGAGAGTGTTGAGCCTCCTAATTGCTTCCCAACCGTAGGCTTGAGGGAAGAGGGAGTTTGTTTGGCTAAGTGTTGGAGAAGTGCTTGAATGCTTCTTGAGGGAGAGCAAGATAGAAAGAAGGAAGGTTGTCTTGCAAATTTAAAAAATCTAGGGGGTGTAAGGGGGAGGGGGCCGACGGTGGAAGGGGTCAAAAGGGGAAGGGAAACACAAGACAAGGCCTTGGTCTTTGGTGTCTTGACCAACTTTTGCCCCCTTCATGCTTGATTCCCTCCTTATTTTATTACTTATTTTTGCATGCTTGCTTTTGACTCTTTTAATTATACAATTATAATTTAAGTAATTTCTTTAAATACTAGAAATGGCTAGAGAATTCTAGAGACTCTCCATGCCTTGGCCGAATTCTTGGGGGGTTTTTGGGGGTATTTTTGTCTTTCACATTTATCATATCTCATATTTGTATAATTTATGCTATTATTTATTTTCAGTCTTGCATTGTGAGGATCATTTAAGGGTGATCAATGGCCTTTGGCCGAATTTACAAGGTGTATCACACACCTTGTGACGTTCGCTTGTATAACTATTTAGTGTCTGTCTTAAATGAATTTAAAGAATTTAAATAAAGAAGTGCTAATTTGACCTAAGTAACATGCACGTGAAGGAATCATTATTGCATTACATCAACTCGTCATTGCTTCAAGTACATTATAGTTGGGTTACAACATCCTCCCCCCTTATCATAAGTTTTGTCCCCGAAACTTTAGAGGCTAGTCAAAAAGATGGGGGTATCTATTCTTGATGTCTTCCTCCGTCTTCCATGTGGCTTCTTCTCCCAAATGGTGCTTCCACTAAACCTTCACCATAGGTATAGATCTCTTTCTCAACCTCTTCTCTTTCCAATCAATGATTTTTAGAGGCTCCTCCACATAAGACACATCTTTGTCAACCTTCAATTGTTGATCTTCAAGGATGTGGCTAGGATTGTAAACATATCGGCGAAGTTGGAAAACATGGAATACATCATGTAACAGGGAAAGAGATGGTGGCAACGCCAAGCGATACGCAACTTCACCCACTCTCTCTAGTACCTCATGAGGTCCAATGAATCTTGGGCTCAACTTTCCTTTGACGCCAAACCTTTTGACCCCTTTTGTTGGCAAAACCTTTAGGAAAACTTTCTCCCCTTCTTGAAACTCTAAGGGTCTTCTTCTTTCATCAGCCCATATCTTAATCCTATCTTGTGCTGCTTTCAGTCTTTGTTGTAGCATCTGGACCTTTTCTCGCGTTTGCTCAACAATGTCAGGTCCCGTGTAAAGTTTATCTCCAATCTCGTCCGAATAGAGTGGGGACCGACATTTCCGCCCATACAATGCTTCATAAGGTGCCATCCCTATGGTACATAGAGGCCAACTTCTCCATGGATGCTTCAATCGACATGGCCGAAAAGTGCGCAGACTTGGTCAAATGATCCATAACGACCCATATAGCATCATTCCCATACTTAGTCTTGGGTAGATCGGTCACGAAATCCATAGTGACATGGTCCCATTTCCATTCCGGCACTTCTAAAGGTTGTAATAATTCAGCAGGTCTTTGGTGTTCAGCTTTTACTCTCTGACAGACCAAGCATCGCTCAACAAATTCAGCTATTTGATTCTTCACACCGTTCCACCAAAACTTTTGCTTGAGGTCTTGGTACATCTTATTGGCTCCAGGGTGTATAGATAATCGCGAGTTATGGGCTTCCATCAAAACTTCATCCTTAATTTTTTGTTCTCGGGGACACATAACCGTCCTCGGTACCACAAACTGTCGTCACTGCGCACTTCAAAATCATCTTGTGGCTTATCTTTCATCCTTTCCTTGATCTTTCACAAAGCTACATCATCCCTTTGTGCCTCTTTGATCCTATCAATCAGTGAAGGAATAAGGACCATCTTGGCGAGAACTTCATCGACTGAATCAACTTCTTCTAAGCCAAACTCTTCCATATCCCGCTGAAGAGGTGGTTGACGTGAGTGACTTGTTTTTTGACTTAATGCATCAGCAACTTTGTTAGCTTTCCCCGGATGATATTGAATGGAGAGGTCATAGTCTTTAATCAGCTCGAGCCATCTGCGCTGCCGCATGTTGAGCTCTTTCTGGGTAAAAAGATACTTTAAACTTTTGTGGTCTGTATAGATCTCACACTTCTCACCATACAGGTAATGTCTCCATATCTTTAATGCGAAAACCACTGCGGCAAGCTCAAGGTCATGAATGGGGTAGTTTGTTCAAATGACTTTAACTGCCGGGATGCATAAGCTATCACTTTCTCTCTCAGCATAAGTACACATCCGAGACCATTCTTCGAAGCATCGCTGTTAGTGTATGTGCCCTAGGCCATGATTTGGATATTTATGTTATACATTTATTATTAATAAAAGAGGTTTTATTATCATTATGGTTGGTTAATATGTTACACAATTTTGATATATGTCCCTGATTCATTATTGTTATGGAGATAAAATAATTTATAATCAGTATGAGTATTGATTTGATAATCATGAGATGATTATGTGTATGGTGATACGAATCAATCTCATAGATACTTGTTAGAGAACAGTGTATTGGATAGACCCATCATGAGATTGCTACATGGATTAGCGTCATAAGTAAATCTCATGATAGTCATGTTGTAATCCTTTGACTTGAGATTGTCATAGTTTCCAACATAAGGACTATTATATTTTGACATGATCAAACGTTATCCGTAACTGGATAATAATAAAGGTCATGATTGAATGTGATAGAAATTATGTAGAGGATATTGAACAATCAAGATAGAATTTGTCCCTCTCTTTTGAGAGAGATATCTTTGGGCCCCTCGATTAGTGAGACTGTGAAATGCATGGCCGTGCTCAAATGAATTGATAGTGTGATCAATATCATTTGTTTTATCAGTCTACTTAGAGATCGAGTAATCATATGTTTGAACTATATAAGTATGACGCTCATGACTTATGTTCAAACTAGATATCGTGTGACAAAGGGATTAATGCATGTACTATTATTAGGCTAGTTGGACTTTACTCGTATTAATTGGGTAGTTGTAATGCCTTGCTAGAGGCCAATTACGACTTGTTGGTTTAATAGAGATTTAATCAACTGCCAATTAATATGGGCCTATCGGGTCACACACAAGAATGCGTAAGGCTGAGATTAATAATATTAATAATATTAATATTGGATATTAATTATTAGTATTATTATTATCGTTTTTAATATTAATAATATTAATATTGGATATTAATTATTATTATTCTTATTTTTGGGTTTTTGGTGATTATATATACATGTGTATTATCGGATAATAACGAGAGAATCCATATCTGATATGGATTTTTAATATCCTGATAGAATCCGTATCTGATATGGATTTTGATTGGCATCCACTAATCCGATTAGGACTCGGATTCTGATGTCTACGTATGTGCATATATACTTGTGTATCTCGTATACACAAGACACACGAAAAATACACAGAGTCATAAAAAAACCCTATAGCCGTTTTTGTGAAAAACGAGTTCTTCAGCCGCGCCGTTTGAAGAGCTAGCACTCCAGGCAGAAGCGTTCGTGTGGATACCGACAGAGGTGTTCGTGATTTCGCACCTCTTCCATCTGCAGACTTCGAATCTACAGAGATAGTTTTTGATTTCTTTTGTCGAATTAAACGAACAACATGGATCCTTGGTAGGAAATCGGAGATCAAGTTTTTATTTTCCGCTGCGCGTTTTGCAGTGATCTCGGTTGATTTCCTAACAGTGGTATCAGAGCCACTTGTTGATTACGTTTAAATCGATTATATCATGCTTATGTGATTATATGTTTACTGTTTTTCGTATGGCATGATATGTACAAAAACCCCAACTCGGATTTCATATGATGAGAGAAGAATGGTGTTTTTCAAATCGTTTTCGTGAGATGATTTGTATACGGCGGTTTTCGTTTGTCATGTGATGATCAAAACGGATTCTGTTTATATTAGATATAAACATACGCTATGTGTAGAACCCTATTCGAATCTCATCTGGTGAGAGCGGATTGATGTTTTCAATTCGTTTTCATGAGACGTTATGATTCGAGATTGTTATATGTGATATAAAGTTTTCGTTTTTCATGTGATGATCAAAAAAGATTATGTTTATATCGATATGAGCAACCGATAATGATTCTGTAAGAGTTATGCATATTCAAAACAGACAGATTATCAATTCGATTGATGATTCTGTTTTCGGATTTCGAATGGCAGATTGATTCTGTTTCGGATTTCGAACAGCAGATTATCAATTCGATTGATGAATCTATTTTGGGTTTTGAATGATAACTCTCGGTTCGATCGGTGCTTCTATAAGGGTTTGCACGTAATCAAAACAGTAAGATCGTTAATATAATTGACGCGTCTGTGTTAGGGTTTCGAAAAGAAAACTAACCGGCTAGCGGGACCGCCGTATGCGTACGCCCTATAGTTCGTTACCGTGACATTAAGAATGTCAATATATATTTATTTGTTATAATATGTTTGTGTAAAATATATTATAATTGTTGATGTCTTTGCATGGTGCATAGCATGGCCTCAGGACCTATGTGATTGACTTAGTCATATTTCTGTTTTGGGTTATTATGGCCTGCGTGCCGCTGTAATTTTTGCTGTATTTTATTATACAATTAGTTAGGTTTTTCTTTATTATTGTAATAAATGAATAATCAAGCTACAAAAGTGGTGATGGCGACACATACCAAGGACGAGTGGATTCCATGGAGATGGAGGCACGAGCTCAAGACAAGAAGATATGTATCATTGCAAATGTTGTAATAGGAAGTCTTTCACATAGGGTTTCCTTTATGATCTTCATTTGGTCTCATGAAGATCATATTTAGTTTGGCCATGCTATGTCACATTTACATATTTATCATTTTGTATGAGATGCGTGGATGATATATTATATATGCATATAGGATGCTACGATATAATGATATGCAATGCAAGACATAAACTAAGTTGAACCCTCATTAATAATTTAAGTCTTGATGCCATCCATGTCTTAAACACCTATTAAAACTGGGATTGTATTAAAGTAGGTATTGCCAAAGCAATGTGCTTTAAACATTCCTAGCTACGTAGGATGAGTAATAGTGCTACTCATATGTTTAAAATTGGTTAGACTTAATTGGGCTATCAAAACGGTTTTGGGCTCAAGGCATTAGATGGAATCTAACATACAATGATATATGATGTCATTATTCCATAAATTCTAAGAGTTACATGAGATGTAATTGGTAAAGATGTTACCTACCTAAATAACTTAATTTTAAGCGTCATGCCAAAGCTGAGTTTAGAATTAAGTCAAATATGGATCTTAGCTCACTTAAATATTTCTTTTGAGGGTTATGTTTTAGTGAGAGTTTTATAAATTTTAACCTCATTATTAATAAAGTGTTACTTTGCATGTTTTGTAGATCATAAATGGCTGCTAATAACAATTCCACCTTATCGCTGCGATCTATCCTTGAGAAGGAAAAACTAAAAGAATGTGGGACTAATTTTGTTGACTGGTTTCGAAACTTGAGAATTGTTCTCAAGCAAGAAAAGAAGTCCTACGTGCTCGATGACCCTGTCCCTGAACCCCCTCCTGCTGATGCTTCTGCTGCTGTTAAGAACAAGTATAAGAAGCATGTGGAAGATTCAAACGACATAGGATGTCTTATGTTGGCAACTATGTGTTCAGGACTTCAGAAAGACCTGGAACACTTAGAAGCTTATGAGATGAGTGTGCATCTCAAACAAGCTTTCCAACAACAGGCTAGGCAGGATAGGTTCGACACCGCCGTTGCACTTTTTGACTGTAAGATGTCTGAAGGTGAATCTGTTAGCGCTCATGTTTTAAAGATGAAAGGCTATATAGATCACCTTGCAAGACTCGGATATCCCCTGAGTTTGGAACTCGCTACGGATTTGATCCTACACTCTTTGCCTAGCAGTTTTTCTCAGTTCGTCATGAACTACAATATGAATAATATGGAAAAGTCCATTCCTGAGCTACATGGTATGCTCAAAACTGCTGAGGGGAATATCAAGAAGCCTACCCATGTATTGAGTGTCAATACTAAGCTAATGAAAAGGAAAGCTAAAGGCAAGGGTAAGGCTAAAAGTGCAAAGGGTGCAAAAGGGGCAAAGGGTCAAGCTAAACCGAAACCTGGTCCCAAGGCAAAGGTTCCTAAGGAAGGAACTTGTTTCCATTGCAACAAGCCTGGGCATTGGAAAAGAAATTGTGATGTTTATTTGGAGGAGTTGAAAAAGCTGAAGGGTAGTACGACTACATCTTCAGGTATTTATGTTATAGAAATTAATTTATCTACTTCTTCTTCCTGGGTATTAGATACTGGATGTGGATCCCATATTTGTACAAATATGCAGGGGCTCAAAAGGAGTAGGATGCTGAAGAAGGGCGAGGTGGACCTACGTGTTGGCAATAGAGCAAGAGTTGCTGCTATAGCTGTAGGGACCTATGAGCTTGTCTTGCCCAATGGGCTTTTGTTAGTTTTAAACAATTGCTTTTATGTTCCTACTATGAGTAGGAATCTTATTTCAGTGTCTGTTTTGGATGATGAAGGTTATTCATTTTTTATTAAAAATAAGAAGTGTTCTATTTTTGATAAAAATGACTTGCTTTATTGTATTGCAAGTAGTTATAATGGCATTTATGTCCTTAACCTTGATGATTCCAATGACGGTAATATTTATAACATATCTTCAAAGAGAACTAAGCCAAATGAACTAAACCCTTCATATTTATGGCATTGTCGCCTTAGCCATATAAATGAGAAGCGAGTATCTAAACTCCATCAAGATGGATTATTAGATTCATTTGATTTTGAAACATTTGAAAATTGCGAATCTTGTTTGCTTGGAAAGATGACAAAGACTCCTTTTACTGGACATAGTGAAAGGGCCAATGACTTGTTGGGCTTGGTACATACTGATGTATGCGGCCCAATCAGCATTAGTGCCAGGGGAGGATTTCAGTATTTCATTACTTTTACTGATGATTTCAGTAGGTATGGCTATGTCTACCTAATGAAACATAAACATGAGTCTTTTGAAATGTTTAGAACTTTTCAAAATGAAGTACAAAATCAACTTGGTAAGACAATTAAAACCCTTCGATCAGATCGAGGTGGTGAATATTTGAGCCAAGAATTTGACCAACATCTAAGAAATTGTGGAATCGTTTCACAGTTGACTCCTCCAGGAACTCCACAATGGAATGGTGTTTCTGAAAGGAGAAATCGGACTTTATTGGATATGGTTCGATCTATGATGGGTCAAGTAGATCTTCCTTTATCCTTTTGGGGTTATGCCTTGGAGACAGCTGCATTCATTTTGAACCGTGTACCATCTAAAGCGGTTGAAAAGACACCATATGAGATGTGGACTGGTAAGAGACCCAGTTTGTCTTCTCTTAAGATTTGGGGTTGTGAAGCTTATGTGAAAAGATTAATGTCAGATAAGCTAGCTCCAAAATCTATCAAATGTATTTTTGTGGGGTATCCTAAAGAAACTAAAGGGTACTATTTCTATATTCCCTCAGAGAACAAAGTGTTTGTTGCTCGAAATGGAGTCTTTTTGGAAAAGGAGTTCCTCTCCAAGAGAACAAGTGGGAGTATAGTACAACTTGAGGAAACTCAAGTTCCACAAGATATCGTTGAACCGTCTTTAGAGACGATTTCAGAACCACAAACAGTTGTGGAACCTGAAAATGTAACACAAGTCCAACGCAGATCTGATAGGATACATCGTCAGCCAGAGAGATACGGATTTCTTGTGACTGATGATAGTGAAGTTATGCTCATAGATCAAGATGAGCCTACTACCTATCAGGAAGCTGTGTCAGGTCCAGATTCAGATAAATGGCTTGGAGCCATGAATTCTGAGATGCAATCCATGTTTGATAACCAAGTTTGGTCTTTAATTGATCCTCCAGAGGGTATTAAGACTATTGGTTGCAAATGGGTTTTCAAGAAGAAAACTGACATGGATGGAAATGTGCAAACCTACAAAGCAAAGCTTGTGGCTAAAGGTTTCAAGCAAACTCATGGTATAGACTATGATGAAACTTTTTCACCAGTAGCTATGCTTAAGTCTATTCGAATTCTCCTTGCCATTGCAGCATACTATGATTATGAGATATGTCAAATGGATGTCAAAACTGCTTTCCTTAATGGAAATTTACTCGAGGATGTGTACATGACATAACCTGAGGGTTTTGTAAATCCTGAGAATTCAAAGAAGGTTTGCAAGCTTCAAAGGTCCATCTATGGATTGAAGCAAGCATCTCGAAGCTGGAATCTTCGTTTTGATGAAACAGTTAAGAACTTTGGTTTCATCAAGAATGAAGATGAACCTTGTGTTTACAAGATGGTTAGTGGGAGTGCAGTAGTGTTTCTGGTCTTATATGTGGATGACATATTACTTATTGGGAATGATATCCCTACCTTGCAAAAGGTTAAGGCTTGGTTAGGGAATTCATTTTCAATGAAGGACTTGGGTGAGGCTACCTATATCCTTGGTATCAAAGATCTATAGAGATAGATCTAAAAGGATAATAGGCTTGAGTCAGAGTACATACATAGATAAAATGTTGAAAAGGTTCAACATGCAAGAGTCCAAGAAAGGATTCCTGCCTATGTCTCATGGCATTCATCTTAGCAAGAATCAATGTCCTAAGACATCTGATGAGCGAGATCGAATGAATAAAATTCCTTATGCTTCTGCTATAGGATCGATCATGTATGCCATGTTATGTACTAGACCAGATGTCTCATATCCATTGAGCACAACCAGTAGATATCAAGCTGACCCCGGTGAAGGTCACTGGACAGCTGTGAAGAATATTCTTAAGTACCTTAGAAGGACTAAAGAAGTATTCTTGGTTTATGGAGGTTTGGATGACGAGTTAGTTGTAAATGGTTACACAGATGCTAGCTTCCAAACCGACATAGATGATTTCAGATCGCAGTCCGGTTTTGTATTCACATTGAATGGTGGAGCTGTTAGTTGGAAGAGTTCAAAACAAAGCACTGTGGCTGATTCTACAACAGAGGCTGAGTATATAGCAGCATCAGATGCAGCTAAAGAAGCAGTTTGGTTGAAGAAGTTCATCACTGAGCTAGGAGTAGTACCTTGCAAATCCTGTGGACATTTATTGTGACAACAATGGTGCCATAGCACAAGCAAAAGAGCCTAGGTCTCATCAGAGATCTAAACATATACTCAGACGCTACCATCTCATTCGAGACATCATCGATAGAGGAGATGTAAAGATATGCAAAGTTGACACAAATGATAACATAGCAGATCCATTGACTAAGCCTCTCTCACGGGTCAAGCATGATCAGCACACTAGATCTATGGGTCTCAGATATTTGTAGGCCTAGTGCAAGTGGGAGATTGTTAGTGTATGTGCCCTAGGCCATGATTTGGATATTTATGTTATACATTTATTATTAATAAAAGAGGTTTTATTATCATTATTGTTGGTTAGTATGTTACACAATTTTGATATATGTCCCTGATTCATTATTGTTATGGAGATAAAATAATTTATAATCAGTATGAGTATTGATTTGATAATCATGAGATGATTATGTGTATGGTGATACGAATCAATCTCATAGATACTTGTTAGAGAACAGTGTATTGGATAGACCCATCATGAGATTGCTACATGGATTAGCGTCATAAGTAAATCTCATGATAGTCATGTTGTAATCCTTTGACTTGAGATTGTCATAGTTTCCAACATAAGGACTATTATATTTTGACATGATCAAACGTTATCCGTAACTGGATAATAATAAAGGTCATGATTGAATGTGATAGAAATTATGTAGAGGATATTGAACAATCAAGATAGAATTTGTCCCTCTCTTTTGAGAGAGATATCTTTGGGCCCCTCGATTAGTGAGACTGTGAAATGCATGGCCGTGCTCAAATGAATTGATAGTGTGATCAATATCATTTGTTTTATCAGTCTACTTAGAGATCCAGTAATCATATGTTTGAACTATATAAGTATGACGCTGACCATGACTTATGTTCAAACTAGATATCGTGTGACAAAGGGATTAATGCATGTACTATTATTAGGCTAGTTGGACTTTACTCGTATTAATTGGGTAGTTGTAATGCCTTGCTAGAGGCCAATTACGACTTGTTGGTTTAATAGAGATTTAATCAACTGCCAATTAATATGGGCCTATCGGGTCACACACAAGAATGCGTAAGGCTGAGATTAATAATATTAATAATATTAATATTGGATATTAATTATTAGTATTATTATTATTATCGTTTTTAATATTAATAATATTAATATTGGATATTAATTATTATTATTCTTATTTTTGGGTTTTTGGTGATTATATATACATGTGTATTATCGGATAATAACGAGAGAATCCATATCTGATATGGATTTTTAATATCCTGATAGAATCCGTATCTGATATGGATTTTGATTGGCATCCACTAATCCGATTAGGACTCGGATTCTGATGTCTACGTATGTGCATATATACTTGTGTATCTCGTATACACAAGACACACGAAAAATACACAGATTCATAAAAAACCCTAGAGCTGTTTTTGTGAAAAACGAGTTCTTCAGCCGCGCCGTTTGAAGAGCTAGCACTCCGGGCGGAAGTGTTCGCGTGGATACCGACAGAGGGTGTTCGTGATTTCGCACCTCTTCCATCTGCAGACTTCGAATCTACAGAGGTAGTTTTTGATTTCTTTTGTCGAATTAAACGAACAACATGGATCCTTGGTAGGAAATCGGAGATCAAGTTTTTATTTTCCGCTGCGCGTTTTGCAGTGATCTCGGTTGATTTCCTAACAATCGCTGTATACCACGTATTTCTCTCCAGGGGCGGGCTGAGCTAGGATAGGGGCGGATGTCAATTTTGCTTTTAACTCTGAGAAACTCTTTTCACAGTCGGCACTCCATTCGAACTAGGTTTTCTTTTGGGTCAATCTGGTGAGGGGAACAACTATCCTCGAAAATCCTTCCACAAATTTCCGATAATATCCTGCTAGCCTAAGGAAACTTCTCACTTCAGTAACGTTTGTTGGTCTGAGCCATTCTGTGATAGCTTCAATTTTCTTGGGATCCACTGAAATCTCATCTTTTGAAATAACATGGCCGAGGAAGGATACACTTTGTAGCCAAAACTCGCATTTGCTAAATTTTGCATACAACTGTCTTCCTCTTAGAATATTCAAGACTGTCCTCAAATGGTTTGCGTGAGTCTCCTCATCTGGTGAATAGATCAAGATGTCATCTATGAAAACCACTACACACTTGTCCAATTGGTCCTGAAAAACTCGATTCATGAGGTCCATAAAGGCGGCAGGAGCGTTGGTTAAACCAAAGGGCATAACTAGAAACTCATAGTGTCCATAGCGTGTCCTGAAGGCAGTCTTTGGAACATCTTCCGCCTTAATCTTTAGTTAAAAGTATCCAGATCGCAAGTCTATCTTACTGAAGATTCGGGATCCCTGCATTAAGGTACTTTAGATAGGGTTTCAAAAAGATTTAAAGCTTAATCAAACTAAAGCTTATTAGTTACATACCCTGAGTTGGTCGAATAAGTCGTCAATTCGGGGTAATGGATACTTATTCTTTATGGTGATTTTGTTGAGCTCCCGGTAATCAATGCATAAGCGTATACTTCCATCTTTCTTCTTCACGAATAGCACAGGAGCACCACAAGGTGAAATGCTGGGACGAATGAGTTTCTTTTCTAGCAGTTCGTGTAACTGCTCCTTTAGCTCTTTCAGTTCTGCAGGTGCCATTCGATAAGGGGCTTTTGATATGGGTTCAGCTCCTGGAACAAGGTTTATTTCAAAGGCAATCTCGCGATTGGGAGGTAACCCAGGTAAATCATCAAGGAATACATCAGGATATTCGTTAACAACTGGGACTTGTGCAAGGGTAGGACTCACCGGCTCAGCATTTAGGATATAGACGAAGAACCCCTCGTGGCCTTTCTTCAATGCTCGGCTGGCACGAGCTGCATTAACATAGATTTTCTTTTATGGTTTCTTTAATTTAGCTCCTCCCTGGAATGACACTTCATCTTGGGTCAGGTTCTTAATTATAACATGCCTATTTCGGTAATCAATGTGAGCATGATTCTTTGAGAGCTAGTCCATTCCGAGAATCACGTCAAAATCACTCATAGATAAGGGAATTAAATTGGCCTCAAACCGCTGATCATCGAACTCGAGTGCGCAATTTCTGAAGATGTGATGAGAAACAAGTACCTGGTCACCAGCTGCTTGTACTCTATAGGGTGATTCTAGTCTGACTGAGTTATGACCGATATTCTTAGCAAACTTTCTTGAGATAAATGAGTGGCTGGTGCCACTGTCGAACAACACATTTGCGGGTATGCTACACACTAAGATAGGTCCTGAACCATGCACAATTTACTAAGCAATATAATAGGTATGTATAAGTAAAACGTATTGAAGGCATAAAACTTTAAATCTTACCAGTCACTACATCTGCTGTCTCCTCAACATCTGCTTTTGTCATGACGTGCACCCTTGAATTTGCACGTGGCCGTTGATTCTTTTGCTGTTGCTGCGCTCCTCTTCTGGGCAGTCCTTAATCAAATGGCCATCCTTGCCGCAGCCAAAACATTTCCCACTCTTCCATCAACACTCTCCCATGTGTTTCTTCTGGCACTGAGGGCATACTGGTATAGCTGGCTGCTGGGGTGGAGTCTGATTCTTCTGCTGATGATTCTGAGGATGCTGGCGGCGCTGATTCTGACCCTGAGGGTTTCCTTGTCGAACTGACCCTCGGAAATTCTTCTTAGCTACCTTTCTGTAGTTCTCATTCCCAGTTCCATGTCTTTCTCTCTTTTGTCCCACATCGTCTCGTCGGATAATGTCTCTCTTAATCCGGTAGCATGCGTCCAAAAGAGCTCCAAAATTTGTGGGATTTGCATTCACCAACCATGTCCGGATTCTTGGATTCAGCCCTCTTTCAAACTTCAGCATTTTTTTCTCTTCATCAATCATGGTGACAGGCTGAAATCTCCCTAGCGCGATGAACTTATTTGCATACTCTGCTACCATCATACCAGGCTCTTGCTTCAGAGATTCAAACTCACGCCTCTTTTGTAACTTGACCGACGGAGGGATATAGAACTTGTGAAATTCTTGCAGAAATCTTTCCCAGGCAATTGGTCTGGGCAAAGGATGCAGGTTCGTCTTCCACATTGGTTTGCTTCACTGATAAGGAAAGGTCTGATGGCTTGGGCTTTCATCTCGTCTACGGGTTGAATTAACTCAAAACAGTTTTCAACTTCATCCAACCACTTTTCTGCTGTATCGGGGTCTGGTTTTCCCTCGAACGGTGGTACATTAGCTCTCTTTAGCTTCTCAAAGTAATACTGGGCATCTCTCACAGGCTAGTGCGGATGAGGTGGAGCATTCTGATGGATTAGGCCTTGCCCGATCTGAGTGACAACTTGGCAAAAGGCCTGAAAGGCATTCATGTCTGGGATAACTAGAGGAATAGGTGCCTGCAGTGCTGGTGGTGGATTATTATAGACTGGAGGATTCTGGTCCGGCTGTGGTGGCGGCGGGACCTGAGCTGGTGTCAGAGGAATGGGCTCCTGAGCAGCTGGTCGTGCCCTATGAGGTCTGTCGCACGGTCGCACCATCTGCACTATGGGGTGTTAAGATTTACTTAGAAGATCGGAATAAAACCAAATTATTTTGACTAGGACCCATAATTCGAAAATTTTAAATAGGGAAGAAAAGGGCATGTCTTACGTTATAGACCTGGCTTTCATAAATCAGGATTAATTTATTAATTTTCATCCTAAACCGGTCTAAGTGGTCCTAGTTCTAAGGCCATCACTCATCAAAGATCATGACTTAGGTCTAAGATCAAACTTAGATTGCTAAGGTCATAACTTATTTCTACGTTCAGCCCGAAATCTAGAGCCTGGGCTCTCATACCACCTGTAGCGCCCCGTACCCGGACCTCGTCTAAATACGGTGCACCCGCCGTACCTCACTAAGGAGAGTACAAAGCGTCATGCATAACATGCGAAAATCCATAACTTAAGCCACGGACTTCCATGTTAACATTTCACATGGTAGCAAAATTTCGGCAGAATTAAAACTTTTAAGTAACATGCATCGCAGAATAATAAGTCCCCAAAAGTAGTAGTCCACAAAATGACATAACCAAAATCTAGAGGAGTTCAACATTGTTCATAATACAAACATCATGGCCGCACAAAAGTCCTTAAGCTTTGTCTTCTTTAGATTTCCTTGCCTACGGATATGGCAATCTCGGCTCATCCTCGATCCACTCTATCTTAGCATTATCAGTCTCTGGGGAAAAATAAAAGTGTGAGTGATAAAAATCACCCAGCAAGAATACAATAAACCACCATGAAATAAATAAAGAATTATAACATGAATGTAGAACCCCAGTAATCTCAACATTCATCATACCTGACCATAGATCCTTAATCCGTCTGAATGTAACCTAAATTATACTTTAGGTAACACAGTTCTCACGTTGTCGTTATCCTTTATACCATAAACATTTATTATGTAATGCGCGCATGGAATATGCATCATGCAGTGCATGATGTCACGTCATGGTAAAAATCATCGTCATGTGGTCCCATAAAATATTCATAAGAAAAACAGAGTGCCAGATCAATTAACCCCGGATCTGAGCGGATCCAGAACATGTTATCAGACCAATTAACCCCGGGTCTGAACAGGTCCAGAACATGTATCAGATCAATTAACCCCAGATCTGAACGGGTCTAGAACATGTATCAGATCAATTAACTCCGGATCTGAACGAGTCCAGAACATATCATGTCAACAGATCAATTAAACCCGGGTCTAGAGTCGGGTTAGTCGCATGCTTGGCCATCAAGGGAATCATAAAGCTTTCTTTAAAAACATGGGACCATAAAACTTTCATGCATAATGAAAACGTATTTATTTGGAAAGACTTGTTTGCATGCGGAAAATTCATAAAATAAGTTTCATGGTGCATATGATCATGCATGATACATGAAATGAGATGCAATGCAAGTCATGGCATGAATTATCATAATTATTTCTTATAGCATGTCAACAAGCACGATTTCGGAAACTAGAATTTCCTAGCTGTTTTACTTCATGATTATGGGGCGGCTAAATTAACCCAAACTAGCCTATTTTCATAATCTTTTGTCCTACATGGATTTAGTGAGGTCCTGTTTGCATGTCGTGAAGTTTTTGTAACTTTCAAATGTGAATAAGGCCCTTAAACCATTAAAATTATTATTAAGAGTGCATGCTGAATTCTGCCCAGATTTCCAGTTTTAATTCCTTAACATTAAATCCATAAATACCCATTAAAACGATAATAACAAATTGATTATTTTGCATAGTCATACTCCTATATGCCTTAGGTGATTAACATAAAATTTCCAGAACAATCAAATGACCTTAAAGGGTTCATTTAATCATTTTTCTAAATGGGTCGTGTGCTGAAACTGGACTGACCAATTTTACTAAAAATTCAATTGTGGCAAAACCGTAATTCTGTTTTCTGAAATTCCAACTCACACGTCATAAACATGCGGAACTAGCATCCTACAGAAATTTAGCCTATTTGCATGTTTCTAAGGTTTATTTTTGGGTCAAGAAACTCGTTACTTAATTCTGTTCAGCTTCAGTAGTTTCAGCTGGAGCAGTTTTACCAAATAATTTCTTACAAATAATCCATAACTTATTTTACCAAAATTCTAGCTCTCATATTTTCTGCACACATAAGGCTAACTTCATACCAAATCATCTTTAGTGAAGGTCTACAAGATCCACTTTTAAGCCATTCAAAACGTGATTCAATTCTGCCCAGTTCCAGGATTTCCAGCCTGAGCAGTTTTTCCAAATAATTTATTAAAAATAAACCACAACTTAGTTTACCAAAATTCCAACTCTCATATTTTCTACACACATAGGCTAACATCATACAAAAAATCAATTTTATAGCACGTCAGAAAGGTTTATTTTGAGGTCACACGACATACTGCCCAATTTTGTCCAGCTCCAGTGGTTTGATGTTTTGCCAACTTTTCAAGTCAAGTGTCCACAATTTGTCTTGTTCTTATGAAATAGATTAAGGTTCACCACATACACCCTTTGAAATATGAATATCCAGATTCCATGCTTTTTATTGAGTCACCTTTGAATTAGTCCAAAACAGTGGGGGTTTGTACACAACACTCATCATTTTTACCCACTTTGCACCTTATTAAGTCTATTCTTGGCACAACTAAGTTACACATCATTCACCCCTCATTCTTGGCCGTGTGCATGTATCAACATATCCATGTCACATTGAAAATTTTGAGCACAAACACACTCATGTAATAAGTCA
This sequence comes from Eustoma russellianum, assembly GCA_036186865.1. Classification (NCBI taxonomy): domain Eukaryota; kingdom Viridiplantae; phylum Streptophyta; class Magnoliopsida; order Gentianales; family Gentianaceae; genus Eustoma; species Eustoma russellianum. The sequence continues at coordinate 103,895 of AP025107.1, read as the reverse complement.
CTTAACAAGCAAATTCCATATGTCTTAGAGTTCACAAGATATGCTCTTTCTTGGAGTTCAAGTTCACTATCATATTCACCCCTATGGCCGAAAGTTTTGAGAGGTCATACACGTATTTTACAACATTTATTTAGACATGCAACACATCCACAAGCTAGTTCATTTTTAATCCTACCAAGTAAACTTGTAAAATTACAACTAGCACTTGCATGTCACTTTGATGATTCTTAAGTTTTATCCAAGAGCTATTCTTGCCTATGGTCACTTACTTGAACCTTAATTCATCCTAAAACAGCCTCATATCACCTTGAATGTAAGAAAGGATTTCATATTTGAAGGAATTAATCACATGCAAGGCATTGTTCTTAAGAAATTACTAAGATACAATCTGGAACTTAGTATATTCAACTAAAGATCACATCTTAGGAACATCTAACCATTCAAGCCACTAATTCTTCAAATAAATCATGAGAGTTTAGTGTATTCTTGCCTCTTCAAGCTAAAGCTCTTTTCTTAGCTTGGATATTGGATGAGATGAGTTGAAATCTTCCTCCTCCTTCACTCATGAGCACACGGTTTTTGGAAGGAAATGAGGGAGAATGTTAGTATCGTTCTTTGATGAAAATAGAACTATTTTGAGTTTAGATCTTCTTACCAAAGTGGGACTTTGAATGGAGCTTCAAGTATCACAAGATTGCACCACCTAAAAGAGTTGAAGTCTTAGCACCTCGTGACCATGAGGGTCACGGGTTGAGGTGGAAAAAAAGGCACCCATGTGAGCTTCATTATTTGGCATGAAGAATTTACTTAAGGAACTTGGAATGAGGCTTACCTAAATACTTCTTGAGCTTGAAGATGAGAGAGTGTTGAGCCTCCTAATTGCTTCCAAACCGTAGGCTTGAGGGAAGAGGGAGTTTGTTGGCTAAGTGTTGGAGAAGTGCTTGAATGCTTCTTGAGGGAGAGCAAGATAGAAAGAAGGAAGGTTGTCTTGCAAATTTAAAAAATCTAGGGGGTGTAAAAGGGAGGGGGCCAACGGTGGAAGTGGTCAAAAAAGGAAGGGAAACACAAGACAAGGCCTTGGTCTTTGGTGTCTTGACCAACTTTTGCCCCCTTCATGCTTGATTCCCTCCTTATTTTATTATTTATTTTTGCATGCTTGTCTTGCATGCTTGCTTTTGACTCTTTTAATTATACAATTATAATTTAAGTAATTTCTTTAAATACTAGAAATGGCTAGAGAATTCTAGAGACTCTCCATGCCTTGGCTGAATTCTTGAGGGTTTTGGGGGTATTTTTGTCTTTTCACATTTATCATATCTCATATTTGTATAATTTATGCTATTATTTATTTTATCTAATATGATTTTTTTCAATATTGCCTTTTGAGGATCATTTAAGTTTCTATTCTTATAAAAACAAGATTACTTCAAGGGTGATCAATGGCCTTTGGCCGAATTTACAAGGTGTATCACACACCTTGTGACGTTCGCTTATATAACTATTTAGTGTCTGTCCTAAATGAATTTAAAGAATTTAAATAAAGAAGCGCTAATTTGACTTAAGTAAAATGCACGTGAAGGAATCATTATTTGCATTACATCAACTCGTCATTGCTTCATGATGCACGTGATCATGCGTGATACATGGGATGATATGCAATGTAAGTCGTGGCATGAATTATCTTAAAAAAATTACTTAGAACGTGACATAGGCATAATTCCATGAGTTGGAAATTTTCCAGAATTTATGTTCTGTTCATGAGGCCTCCAACATAACAAATCAGGCCTATTTTCATAATATCTTGCCATACACATGCATAATGAGGTCTTATCTACATGCCATAAAATTTTCGTAACGTTTCAAGATGAGTAAGACCCTTAAATCATTAAGTAGCTAAAAAGTGTACTGCTGAATCGAGCAGTACAGTACCCACCCTTTCCTTAATGTCCAAGACCATAAAATCTTAATTAATTTGGGCCAACACCTGGGAAACATAGTAAACACATCAAGGAGTAATATACCTGGGCCCAAACAGTTCATACATGTCCAAATCCACAAGACTAAGGCCTTCTAACTAATCCCATAATTCTGTCCTTTCTTCCAGTTTTATAACGTCATTTTCAATTCAGTAGTTACCCATCAAAATGGTATTTTTAAGCTGGTTTCTTTACATGAACATGTACAACTATGTCTAAGGTAAATACCATACAAATTGCAAGGCAATCCAATAAGTTTAAGGGGGTCATTTAATTATTTTCCCAAGCTAGGTACAATACAGAATCCGAAATGACCAGTCCTCACTAAATATTATATTAAGGACAAAACACAACTTCTTTTACCTAAATTCCACCTCTCAAATTTACTACACATATCAAGTTATCATTATACCAAAAATCAGATCATTTGCACATTCCTAAGGTTCTATTTCAGGCCGAACAATTTGCTACTCAAAAACTGTCCAGTTCCAGTACCAGTTTTGTATCATGAACTCAAACTCAGTTATTAACCATCATAACAGTGGTTCAAAGTTAATTTATTTACATGGACAGGTTAATCTATGTCTTAAGTAGTTACCATAAAAATTCTAAGGCAATCCAATAGGTTTATAGGGGTCATCTAATTATTTTTCCAAAAACTAGATACATGCAGAATCTGAAATGACCAGTTTTACCAAAAATTCCATTATGACCAAACCACAAGTCCTTTTACCAAAATTCCAACTCACAGATTTACTACACACATAAGGCTAACATCATGCCAAAACTCAGCTCATTTTAACACTTCTAAGGTTTGTTTTCAAGTCACTCGAGCAGCTACACAAAACTGTCCAGCTCCAGTGATTCCAGCATTTCATCATTTCGTATTGTTCAAACAATTTCCAACCAACTTCATCCCTTAAAATAATTTAATAACCATTAGATACATATCAACATGGTCATTCCAGGTCTCATGACATTCTTTAGGCTACCCATGAATCATGCCAAAACAGTCTTGAAACTTACACATAGCACACATTATTATTGCCCATTTTGTACTTAATAAAGTTTATCTTTGGTACAATTATCTTATGTATCACATACTCCCGAAAAACAGCCCGTTTCTTACACAAGAAAGGGTTCATACTTTGTTTTAAAATGAACATAATACACCCATGTAATAAATCATCAAACATACAACTTTTATACATCTTTTGCTTCACAAGATATATTCTTCGCAAGAACCAATGTTCACTCCTACCTTCCCCCTTCAAGCCGTCCCCTTCCATGGTAATAAGGAGGAACCTTACCACATTTAACTTAGACATACAACATATTCATATTCAATGTAGGCAAAGAACTCATCTTTGGAAGAATTTCACACATGCAAGTCACTTTTCTTAAGGAACAACTAAGTTCTCATGCTTTAAGCTTAGTATTTCCACTAAGATTCATATCTTAAAATAACTCGTCATTCAAGCATACACTTCACAAAGAATTCCAGATTATCTAGAGTATACTTGCCTCTTTCAATCTTAGAGCTTTCTTCTAGCTTGAGCCTTGATTGAAATGGAGTGAAGTCTTCCTCCAACTTCACACATAGCACAGGTTTTGGAGGAGGAGTGGAGATAGATGTTATTCACTATGTAAACATATAATAGAGCTTAGTTTGAGGCTAGATTGTCTTACCAAAGTGAAGCTTGAAGGGAGGTTAAGATGAATCCAACCCACCAAGAAGTTAGCCTCTCTTAGTGGCTTGAAGGAACTTCACCTAGTGACCACTTGAAGGTCACGTTTTTAGCAAGAAAAGAAGGGTACAATGTGAGCTCCATCATTTTAAATGTGTAAATCACCTAGGATATTCAACATGGAACTTACCTAGATGAGTCTTTGAAGCTTGAGGATGAGACTTGAGATTCCTAGCTCTTTCTAACCGAATGGATGATGAGGATGGAGAAGTTGTCCAAGTGTTCAATGCGTCTTGAATGGTTTGATTAGGGGAGTTCTTGAGAGTGTTGAGACTAGGAGATGAAGATGAGATTCTTAGTATGAACCTGAAGAAATCTTCATGGGGTTTGAAGGGAGGTGGCCGGCGCTTGGAGGGGAGACAAAGGGGACAAGAAATTCCCATGTGTGCATAGAAAGAAGGAAGCACATCTTGTGTCTTGCACTTTGACTATCCTTGTCTCCCATGCTTAGCATTTCATCCTTACTTTATTATTTTTCAATAATAGTATTAAAAAAAAGGGAATATTACAAATTTAAGGAGGGTTCTAGAATCCCCCTTGTGTGGCCGATTTTTGCAAGGTGTAGGGAGGGTATTTTTGTCTTTTACTCATTTCTTAATACATACTTACATAATTATATTATTACTTATAATATCTAATTTATTGTGTAGGCTTTTAGTCTTGATTTTAAGAGGGCCATTTAGGTTAGCCTCCTTATATAAAGGAAAATACTCTAAGGTCCTCTTAAGGCCTTGTAGCCGAAAATTCCATGGTCTTAGAGGGGTGAAATAGTCATTTCACACGCTTCATAACACTCACTTGTATAATCGTATAGTACCTACATTAAGGGAACTTAATTAAAGGAGCCTTAATATAACTTAATAAAATGTATTCGGAAGAACTAATATTTCATTACGCCACTCCATCATAGTTTCAAGTACAGTACGGTTGGGGTACAACATCCTCCCCCCTTAACATAAGTTTCGTCATCGAAACTTAAGAGAACTAGTCAAAAAGATGGGGGTATCTATTCTTCATGTCTTCCTCAGTTTCCCATGTGGCTTCTTCTCCATAATGGTGTTTCCACTGAACTTTCACCATAGGTATGGATCTCTTCCTCAACTTCTTCTCTTTCCAATCAACGATCTTCAGGGGCTCCTCTATATAAGATGTGTCTATCTAGTTCCCTCAGAACTGCTTCGTTCAACTCATCTTAGAGGTCACATCGGAAATTATTCTTAATTTTCTAAAGGCGTTACCGTAACCCATCTCACATCTTAAGCACTTTCAATCTTGAAACTACGTACTGATAATGGTATTCATTCTGGGGTTAGTAATAATGCATGAAGCATGATCATGAAATGCTGAAGATTTTCTCTTCATAAAACATGCAAAACCTGGCAGAGATCATTAACTCTGGGATGTAGATCATTAGCTCTTTTCTGTAAACATCCTTTTTGTAAACATGTGACGGTCATCTTACATATGAAACAGCATCCAATGACATCCGGAATAATTCCCATAAAAGTTCATATACCAAGCTCTTCACAAGGTATTTGCCCAATTCATCCGTCTCGTTGATCGACTTACTACGTAACAACTTTACTTTCGCAATCATCTCATAAAATCAAACTAAGAATCATGGTTTCTTCTTTGAAACCTATGTCCTTTCATGACATTTCAAATATTTCTTGTTCATCATAAAATCTTTGTTTTCTCTTTTTAAAACATAAAAAGCATAAAAGTGTCACTGTTCGCTTGTTCATAAAACATTTGAAACATCATGCTATGCATATGAAACGAGAACATGCCAAATCGTAACGTCGCTGCTGGAGTGTGTTGGATATTCTCAACTTATAAACTCTCGACCCAAACATCATATCTTATGGGATTCCCCATCTCGCCTCTCAATGGCCATTGTTTTATATCTCTCTAATACAGTCCCGTAACGCTTCATCATCTTACAACCTTTCTATGAATTCATCCTTAAGAAATACCAACATACAGGTTAGCTAAGCAATTTACCTGACTTCCGAACAATACACTACTTGTCAATTGCTTACCCGAAGCTGGTTAAATAGATCATTGATCCTAGATAGAGGGTACTTATTCTTTATGGTGATCTTGTTAAGTTCTCTATGATCTATGCAAAGACGCATGCCTCCATCCTTCTTCTGTACAAATAACACGGGAGCACCCCAAGGCGAAACGCTGGGGTGGGTAAGTTTCTTCCCTAAAAGCTCACACAATTATTCCTTTAGTTTTCTTTCAGTTCAGCAGGCGCCCTTCGGTGAGGTGTCTTCATAGAAAGGGAATTCTTAATCATCATCTTAAGGTGGCCTGATCACATAAAACATGATTTTCATAATCATGACTTGCTTTTCATAGCTTGCCTAAAATAGCGTTTTCATATCATGAAGTCATAACGTTTTCAAATTTGGTTATAGTACTCTTGATAAGAATAATAGCACACGATATGCCGATCGATTCTCCATATAGTACATGTAAAATATAAACATGTGCATGTGCTAACGGTGACGCATCATGACGGAGACCCTGAGTCCCAAACACGGTGTTATACTCGGTCATAACGTAAACATATGTCCTTGACATCTACCACCTCGGTACCGATGTCACACTGGCGACATAACAGTCCATAACATATCGTGTGTCAGTAGAATCAATCGTCTTGCATTTGTTATTCTCATACAATGATCTTTTAAAATAAGTGATGCAACAATATAATTTTTAACTTAAATCTTATACAATGTGAGAATCGGTCAAATGAGGGTACCTTGGTCATACTACCACTAATAACCTCACTTACTTATGGTATACTCATCAGAACTTAAAGAAAAATATCATAGCCACTTTACTTGGTTAATAGGAAAGTAGAACATAGGTACCTCACATTTAATTGTGCAATTAGGCGTACCTTGGTTGTTTCTTTGTTAGCCATATGAGGATACGGCTCCCACCTCCTACTTCGTTTCTTAATACGCTTGTTAAGTTGTTTATTTCGTCCTTCCGTTATCTTACTATCGCGTTCTGCTCTGTAGCAGTCCTCGAATAATTCGTTAAAAGTTCTTGAATACGCCTTGACCAACCGAATCTTGATCTGGAGATCTAAAATGTGCATAAACCTGATCACCTTATACTTTTCATCCTCCATGATCAAAGGAACATACCGACCCAAAGTAGTGAACCGACAAGCATACTCTGAGATGCTGATGCCTGGCCCTTGTTTTAATGTGTCAAATTCCTCAATCCTCCTCGTGATTAAGTCTTTGAGAGTGGAAGAACTCACAAAACTCTTCTAGAAACTTTGCCCAGGTTACCGGTCGGGGCAGTGGCTGGATACAAGTCCTCCACCATTGGCTGGCCTTACCAATCAAAAATGGCTGGATAATTCGTGCCCTTACCTCATCAGGCACTTGTATCAGTAAAAAGCTACTTTCAACTTCATTTAACCATCTTTCTGCCTCCTCCGAATTAGACTCCCCACCAAATCTCGGAACATGTGCTCTAACTAGCTGTCGATAGTAAAACCCACTGCTTCCCGGGGGTGACAGTGATAAGGCCTGTTTACCGACTACGATGCCATCTGCACTACGAAGCGTCAGAATTTTATTCAAGGCTAAAATATCTAGATAAGCGATAGAATTTAATTCATAATCCAATTCAAATGGGTATTCAAGAAGATAAAATACGAATTAAATTCTATGACATAAAATTTCATCGACTAGGGCTTTATTATTAGGTCAAGACCCTAACGTGCAGTCTAAGGTCAACCCTTTTGTAACATCATGACTTAGGTCTAAGGTCAAACTTAGATTTCTAAAGTCATAACTTAATTCTATATTCTGTCCGAATCTAGAGCTTGGGCTCTGATACCACCTGTAGAGCCCCGCACCCTGGCCTAGCCGGATGCGGTGCACCTGCCGTACTTCACTACGGAGAGTACAAAGCGTCATGCTTGACATGCGAAAATCAATAACTTAAGTCATGGACTTCCATGTTAACATTTAACATGGTAGCAAAATTTAGGCAGAATTAAAACTTTTAAACATACATTCCGAATATCGGAAATAAAATTTACAACCCTGTTTGAACATAAAGTAAAATCCGGAAATCATAGTCCCCATCGAAAGTCCATCAAAACATAAACCCATCATAAGAGAATCCCTAAACTGTTATCCACTCGCAGGCTCACAGATATGAAACTCTAGGCTCGTCATCAATCTACTCTACCCCTTTTCCTGCAGGCTCTGGGAGGAAAAATAAGGGGGGTGAGTGTCAAAGTCACCAGCAAGTATACCATAAACAATCATGAATTAAATGGAAAGTATACACAAGAACTAAACCCCAAAAAGTTTGGATCCATAACATACCTGACCTTTAATCCATTACCCGTAAGGAAATAAGATCATAACTTATAAGACAAGGAATCCCATTAAGATCATAACTTAGGAGATAATAAGTCATAACATCATAGCATAAGTATCATTACATCAATCATTCGACTAGCCATGAAATGCAGCATGTATGAGTATGCACATGTGATGCATCATGATTAATTCATACCTTTTCATAAATTAAACATCCTATCATGCAATGTGCACATGGAATATGCTATGATGCAATGCATGATGTCATGTTGTGGCAAAAATCATCATTTGGTCCCATAAAATAGGCATAACAAAACAGAGTGTCAGATCAATTAACCCCGGATCTGAACGGGTCCAGAACATATCATCAGACAAATTAACCCCGGATCTGGGACGGGTCCAGAACATATCATCAGACCAATTAACTATAGATCTGAACGGGTCCAGAACATATCATCAGACCAATTAACCCCGAGCCTGGGACGGGTCCAGAACATGTCAACAGGCCGATTAACCCCAGGCCTGGATCGGGTCCAAAACATGTCATCAGACCTATTAACCCTGGTTTTGGCTCGGGTTATGAGCATGCTTAGCCGGCAAAGAAGTCATAGAGCTTTTCTTTTGAAAACATGGGACCATAAGCAACTTACGTGCATAACGAAAACTTGCTTGCTTGAAAAGAACTTGCTTGCATACGGAAAATCTTAGAAAATCAGATTCATGATGCACATGATCATGCGTGATACACGGGATGATATGCAATGCAAGTCATTGCATGAATTATCTTAAAAAAATTACTTAGAACGTGACATAGGCATAATTCCATGATGCTGGAAATTTTACAGAATTTATGTTCTGTTCATGAGGCCTCCAACATAACAAATCAGGCTTATTTTCATAATCTCTTGTCATACACTGCATAATGGGGTCTTATCTACATGCCATAAAATTTTCGTAACGTTTCAAGGTGAGTAAGACCCTTAAATCATTAAGTAGCTAAAAAGTGTACTGCTGAGTCCAGCAGTACAGTACCCACCCTTTCCTTAATTTCCAAGACCATAAAATCTTAATTAATTTGGGCCAATACCTGGGAAACACAGTAAACACATCAAGGAGTAATATACCTGGGCCCAAACAGTTCATACATGTCCAAATCCATAAGACTAAGGCCTTCTAACTAATCCCATAATTCTGTCTTGTTTTCCAGTTTTGTAATGTCACCTTCAATTCAGTAGTTACCCATCAAAATGGTGGTGTTAAGCTAGTTTCTTTACATGAACATGTACATCTATGTCTAAGGTAAGTACCATAAAAATTTCAAGGTAATCCAATAAGTTTAAGATAATTATTTTCCCAAGCTAGGTACATACAGAATCCGAAATGACCAATCCTCACTAAAAATTACATTGAGGACAAACCACAACTCCTTTTATCGAAATTCTACCTCTCAAATTTACTACATGTATAGCTATCATTATACCAAAAATCAGATCATTTTCACATTCCTAAGGTTCTCTTTCAGGCCGAACAATTTGCTACTCAAAAACTGTCCAGTTCCAGTACAAGTTTTGTATAATGAACTCCAACTCAGTTATTAACCATCATAACAGTGGTTTCAAGTTAATTTCTTTACATGGACAGGTTCATCTATGTCTTAAGTAGTTACCATAAAAATTCCAAGGCAATCCAATAGGTTTAGAGGGGTCATCTAATTATTTTTCCAAAACAAGGTACATGCAGAATTTGAAATGACCAGTTGTACCAAAAATTCTATTTTGACCAAACCACAAGTCCTTTTACCAAAATTCCAACTCACAGATTTACTACACACATAATGATAACATCATGCCAAAAATCCGCTCATTTGAACACTTCTAAGGTTCATTTTCAAGTCACTCGAGCAGCTACACAAAACTGTCCTGCTCCAGTGATTCCAGCATTTCATCATTTTGTATTGTTCAAACAATTTCCAGCCAACTTCATCCCTTAAAATAATTTAATAACCCATTAGATACACATTTCAACATGTTCATTCCAGGTCTCATGACATTCTTTAGGCTACCCATGAATCATGCCAAAACAATCTTGAAACTTACACATAGCACACATCATTATTGCCCATTTTGTACCTAATAAAGTTTACCTTTGGTACAATTAATTTATGTATCAGATACTCCCCAAAAACAGACCGTTTCTTACACAAGAAAGGGTTCATACTTCGTTTTAAAATGAACATAATACACCCATGTAATAAATCATTCAAACATAAAACTTTCATACATCTTTTGCTTCACAAGATATATGCTTCACAAGAACCAATGTTCACTCCTACCTTCTCCCTTCAAGCCGTCCCCTTCCATGGTAATAAGGAGGAATCTTACCATGTTTAACTTAGACAAACAACAGATTCATATTCAATGTAGGCAAAGAACTCATCTTTGGAATAATTTCACACATGCAAGTCACTTTTCTTAAGGAATAACTAAGTTCTCATGCTTTAAGCTTAGTATTTCCACTAAGATTCATATCTTAAAATAGCTAGTCATTCAAGCATACACTTCACAAAGAATTCAATATTATCTAGAGTATACTTGTCTCTTTCAATCTTAGAACTTTCTTCTAGCTTGAGCTTTGTTTGAAATGGATTGAAGTCTTCCTCCAACTTCACACATAGCACACGATTTTTGGAGGAGGAGTGGAGATAGATGTTAGTCACTATTTAAACATATAATAGAGCTTAGTTTGAGGCTAGATTGTCTTACCAAAGTGAAGCTTGAAGGGAGGTTAAGATGAATCCAACCCACCAAGAAGTTAGCCTCTCTTAGTGGCTTGAAGGAACTTCACCTAGTGACCACTTGAAGGTCACGTTTTTTGCAAGGAAAGAAGGGTAAAATGTGAGCTCCATCATTTTCAATGTGCAAAATCACCTAGGATATTCAACATGCAACTTACCTAGATGAGTCTTTGAAGCTTGAGGATGAGACTTGAGATTCCTAGCTCCTTCTAGCCGTATGGATGATGAGGATGGAGAAGTTGTCCAAGTGTTCAATGATTCTTGAATGGTTTGCTTAGGGGAGCTCTTGAGAGTGTTGAGACTAGGAGATGAAGGTGAGATTCTTAGTATGAACCTGAAGAAATCTTCATGGGGTTTGAAGGGAGGTGGCCGGCGCTTGGAGGGGAGACAAAGGGGACAAGAAATTCCCATGTGTGCATAGAAAGAAGGAAGCACATCTTGTGTCTTGCACTTTGACTATCCTTGTCTCCCATGCTTAGCATTTCATCCTTACTTTATTATTTTTCAATAATAGTATTATAAAAAAGGTAATATTGCAAATTTAAGGAGGGTTCTAGAATCCCCCTTGTGTGGCCGATTTTCGTAAGGGGTAGGGATGGTATTTTGTCTTTTCACTCATTTCTTAATATATACTTACATAATTATATTATTACTTATAATATCTAATTTATTGTGTAGGCTTTTAGTCTTGCTTTTAAGAGGGCCATTTAGGTTAGCCTTCTTATAAAAGGAAAATACTCTAAGGTCCTCTTAAGGCCTTGTGGCAAAAAACTCCATGATCTTGGAGGGGTGAAATGGTCATTTCACACGCTTCATAACACTCACTTGTATAATCATATAGTACCTACGTTAAGGGAACTTAATAAAGGAGCCTTAATATAACTTAATAAAATGTATTCGGAAGAACTAATATTTCATTACGCCACTCCATCATAGTTTCAAGTACAGTACGGTTGGGGTACAACATATACAATATTTTGAATATATGAACAATAGGCTTGAAAGAGAAAGAAGGAGAAAGAAATGTAGAAGAAGAGAGTAGATGATCCTCTTTAGGTCTTCTACCATGTTGAGAATTCTCTTTAATGCCCTTGGTAGATTGCCTTGTGTAGATATGACACAATCTTCCCCACTTGGCACATTTTGATTGGATGGATGACTTGACCTTGCTTACTTGACACTTGATGATTGGTCCAATTTGTCATCACTTAGTGTGCTGTAAAATCTGAGAATAAATTGCAAAACATGTGCCAAAAAGAGTTCAAAATTCTGCCAAATAATCATCATTTAATCCCTTCAATTATGGGATGCCAATTAGACACCATCAAGACCATAAAATCGGCCAGCGCTTAGTGGCACTTGCTGAATTTTCATCATTTGTTACATTTGCAAAATGTTTGAATTGTTACCTTGTGTAGCTCTCTCTTTTATGTCACTAACCTTGTGTGGCATATTCTTCACCAATTAAGATGCCAACTAAGCTCCACATAGGTTGCATCAAGGCTAAGAATGGCGTGTAATAAGTCTTGCACATGTGCTGAATTTCACTTTGGTAATCTTTGTAAAATAATGCACAATAATTACACATATATGGTAAATTCAAATCAGCCCTAATTTGAATTTTCTAGAACAATTTAAAAGGTCTTGAATGTGTAAAAAGTGTCTAAATACATGTTACATGTCATGCCAGAAACGTTCCATGTGTTGTGTTCGTAGAAAATCGAATTTTCAACTTTCGTCGATTACGCGATTTTTCTCCGACTTAATTCAAACTTTTTGCACATGTTATATATATTATGTCACACATAATAATCATAAAATAAAGTGGATATTCAGCTCATAAAGCTGAATAAGTGGCGCTTCATGTGCTAAAAAATTTAATTTGGAATCTCCATAAATTTTGCCTAATTTGTGGGTGATTTGTGTATGCCAACATGGAATGATTTCATGGATGAATTTAACATGTGAGCCACAAAATTTTTGGCTATTTTTGGAGTATATGGGCTGGCCATCTTTATATGGCAAGTGCGTGACACGTTGGCGAAGTTTCGGTAGTCACACGATACAACAATTTTCGGGCTGTAACCTTGTAATGTGTCGTTATAATTTTGTCATCACCATGACTTATATCATATGATATAATACCTGAATATACTCATAAATATGAGGTGTATATAGTGGTGTGACGCTGACGTACGTTTGTAATATGTGTAACATGTCAGTAGTACGTCAGAATATATGTATTGTACCTTTTTTTAAAAAATCTCTCTCTCTCTCTCTCTCTATATATATATAAGCGTGTATATCCAAATGGGAAGGAGACTTTCCTTTTTCAAATTTTTTGCCATCATGCTTTGTCCAAATATATCTCTATTTAATGAACTAGTTAGTTCATCAACTTAAGTACTTCACTTGATGAACTAGTTTAGTTCATTAATGGTGGCACCTGAAAATAGTTCAAAGACAACAAATGTTTGCCATATGATGTAAGCTTTAATGCTTCATGGCTTGTTAGTACGGCAAC
>AP025107.1:61140-82879 GCA_036186865.1 Eustoma russellianum | reverse complement strand
GAACCAGTATAAAATTCTTGGTGTCATTTACTTTCAGCACTGATTTTCTGTTTCAGCACTGTTTACTGTTTTTAATCACGTTTGTAAAAATAGTAAACGAATTTCAAAAATCACGAAACTTTCAAGAAACATAGCCACGTTTCAAGGTTCTTTTGGCGCAAGTTTCAACCCTTTTGGATAAGTATAAGTCAACCAAACGTCCAAAGTTCTGAGACTAGTGCAGTCTGATTTTCAGGCTTGCAAAGGTTGAGACTTTGATCGTATTTGACTAACTTCCCAAAACAATTTTGCAAAACTGTTTCAACCCATTTAAATATAACATATAAGGGGTTAGTGGTTAAAATTTCAGAGTATTTGGAGTTGTGCACAAATAGGAATTAATTTTTCAAATCAGTATACCGTTTCTGGTAGATTTGCGCAATCTGACTACCAACGACTTTTCAAGGGGTTAGAGGATGAATTAAATCTGAAATTTTTAGGAGACACTCATAAATCTGAGGCTAAGTTCTCTCCAAATTTCAGAATTTTTGAAGACCTGCAACCAAGATTTCAAAACGTTTTAAAACTGGTCCTGAAAACAGAAACTGTTTTCAGAAGTTGGGTTTTTGGTTTAAAACAATTTTAAAAACCACATTTTCCGCACCCACTATTCAACCCCCCCCCCTTCTAGTGGTGCCTTGCAGATCCTGCAGCATCTACTCTCAAATGTTCAGCGCATCTCATAAAAATTTCAGCTTAAAATGCCACTTCTAACCCCTTGAAATTATGTTTTCAGTTTGATTGCATGAATTTGCCAGAAACTATAATTCGACTTGAAAAATTTATTTCGATTAATTGGTGACTCCAAATGGTCTGCAAATTTAATTACAAAGCCCTCAAGATATTTATTTTAATGGATTGAAACAGTTTTGGAAAATTACTTTGGAAAGTAAGTCAATCACGTTGATGTTCTCAACCTCTGCAAATCTGAAAATCAGATTGAACTAGTCTCAGAACTATTCACGTTTGACTGACTTATACTTATCCAAATGAGCTGAAACTTGCACCAAATGAAATCTAGAATATGTGACTATGTTTATGCAAAGTTTTATAATTTTTTCAAATCGTTTACTATTTTTACCATTACAACGAATTCAACAATAAAAACTGAAAACTGAAAGTAAAGTGTAGTAAAGTAAGAACACCAAAGATTTTATACTGGTTTAGTTAAATTAACCTACTCTAGTCTTCGAAGACACTATCCTCGGTTATCACTAAACACAAAATAACATCTTACCACAACGGTTGCTAGAGTTATACACCAACTCCAACCCTTTACACACAATACAATCAATCACACCGATTACGAACAACACCACCACCGAATGGATGAAGATTTGATCACACATTGATCAATTCTTTTACAATAAATTAAACGTGTATGGTGGTCTAATCAAAGCCTATTCAATATGTTGAATATAAGAACAATAGGCTTGAGAGAAGTAGAAGAATAAGAAATGTAGAAGAAGAGAGTAGAAGACACTTTTTGCACTTGTGAGATTATGAGAATTGTCTTGTCTTGGTTTGATCTCTTCTCTTCCTTTTATTTGGTCTTGACCGCCCCCTAGGGCTTTTCTTCACCTTGAGAAATATTTTTTATGTCCTTGGAAGAATGCCTTATGTAGATGTGACACCATCTTGCTTACTTGGCACAACTTGATTGGATGAATGTTTTAGCTGTGCTTACTTGGCACTTCATGATTGGCCCAACCTTGTCACATTTAGTAGCTTTAAAAATCTGAGATTAACATCTAAAACATGTGACAAATAAGTTTTAAAACATTTCCAAATATTCAAAAATTAATCCCTACAAATTTGGAAGCAAATTTGTCTCCATTCAAGACCAAAATTCGGCCACCACATTGTCTCACATGCTGAATTTTCAGCATGTGTTACATTTGCAATAAAGTTTGAATTGTTACATTGTGTAGTTCCCTCCATTATGTCATTAACTTGTGTGGCTTATTCTTCACCAATAAATGTCAACTAAGCTCAACATAAGCTCCACCAAGCTGAGAATGGCGTGTATGATGTCTTGAATATGTGTTAAATTTTACTTTTGTAAACTTTGTCAAAATATTGCACAATAATTACACACATACGGTATATTCCAATCAGCCCTAATTTGAATATTCTAGTACACTTTAATATGTCTTGAATATGTAAAAAGTGTCTAGATACATGTTACATGTCATGCCAAAAACATTCCATGTGTTGTGTACGTAGAAAACCAAATTTTCGACTTAAGTCGATTACGCGATTTTTCTCTCCGATTAAACTCAAACTTTTTGCAAATGTTATATATATTATGTCACACATAATATACATAAAATAAATTGAATATTCAGCTCTAATGTCTGATTAAAGTGGGCGCCCCATGTGCTTAAAAATTGAATTTGGAATCTCCACAATTTGGCCTTAATTGGGGGTGATTTGTGTGTGCCAACATGGAATGATTTTATGGCTGAATATACCATGTAAGCCACGAAATTTCTGGCCATTTTCGAATTGTAGGGGCTGGCCATCTATATATGGCAAGTACGTGACACGTTGGCGAAGTTTCGGTAGTCACCCGATACGACAATTTTTGGTTTACAACCTAGTAATGTGTCGTAATTATTTTGTCATCACCATGACTTATATCATATGATATAAGACCTGAATATACTCATAAATATGACGTAAGTATAGTGGTGTGACATTGACGTACGTTCGTAATATATGTAACGTGTCAGTAGTACATCGGAATATTTGTGTATTGTGCCTTTTTTAAAAAATCTGAATATAATATGTATATATTTTTTTTTTATAAAACGGATATGTTATTAGAGAAAAGGAGCCCTCACTTATGGCGGAGGAAAACCTTATTACAATCCTCAGTGTATGTGAAGAAATAAAATAAAGAGGTAATGGTGACATATCTCCAGTCGTATATGATATGCCGCATTAAAACCTTTCCAGGAGAAACCACCCTTGTGGATAAAACCCTGGCGAAGGGAAAAGCGTACATATTTATACGGCTGTCATTGATATGTATATAGTCTATGCTAAAGTACACATAAGTTTTCGCTACTAATGGGAATACATGATGTTGGCACCAGTTGAATCCGTGGAAATGCTTGTGTGACACTATCCAGAAAGCCATTGTTGCCGCCGAAGCCATTCGATGTCGCAACCATGTAGAAAGAAAAAGACGCTGAGTATAACAGGGAACACATGATGTTGGCGCTGAGTGTAAAAGGGAGGAGATCATACCGCGCCTGCCAACACAAATGAATGTGCCGGCAGTCAGTGAGTGAAGCGCACAACTCTGTAAATGCGTGAACAATGTAGACCGGCAAGGCGTCCATAGAACCACTCCATTAAACACCAGAGGTAGTATAGTGAGTATACTCATGAGCCCGAGTGAGACATCCACATGAGGATAGAAACCGCATGTCCAAGAAACAGAAATATGTAAAGTCAATAGAGCATATTGTAGGGTGCAGCTGTATAAAAGAAGTAAAATCATACCGAGCCTGCCTGTACTCATTCGAGCACAGGCAGAGTACATAAAGCATCGCCAATCCCAATGGAAGGCTTGTGCCGAGCAGACATGATGGCAGCATCCCAGAGATGCCATAGAATGTATCCCCCAAACGAAGCGTGTGAAGTATAAGAACAAAGCATAAGTGCCATGAATAAGAAAAGCAAACCGCAAAATAATGGGTTAGGAAGCATACCGCGCCTGCCCGTACCTGTGACGATACGGGCAGATAATAATAGAACACGCCAATCCATGAGGAAGACATTATCCGCCAACGCGCAGATTAGGAGATGCGAGATCAAGAAGAACTGTGGCACGCACGATTGAGGGTAGAATAGTAGGGCTGAAATGACCTGTCTCTGGGTGGAGCATGGCATGTTGAGCTAATGAATGTGCTGCCATATTTGCTTCGCGGTATGTATGCGTTATTTCCACTCCAGCCGAATATAAGAGCGAATGAAGGAGGTGTAGATGAAAATTGCCATGTATGCTTTTCTGGGCTCGAAGTCTCGTGACCAAGTGCTCACAATCAGTTTCAACCACCAGTGAGCGGAAAAATGGTAAAAAGTACAAGAGGCCAAAAAGTGTTGCTTGAATTTCTGCCATCAGAGATGAGCTTTGGGGTAATCTAAAAGAGACGGCACCCACACAAGCTCCCGTAGAAGTTCGTAAAATCGCGCCGCCCGCCGCATATCTAGCACCAACTGCCCCATCAACATTCAATTTATATCTGCCCGATGGCGGACATTGCCATTTAACTAGTCGAATTCGCGGTGGGCGAAGACGTGGAATCCAGGAGAGCGAAAGAGGTGGGCCATTTACTAGCTTTGAACCTTGTATTGATTGAACCCAGAGATTAATATCAAAATGTATGGCACTACGCATCCTGGATGGCGAGAAGGAGGAAGAATCCCCATAGGTGAGCTGAGCATATTGCTTCCATATATTGGTTACAATGATTGCCGGATAACAACTTTTAAAACGCCGGATAAGGTGGAGGTGTTAGCCCGAAACCACCATGATAACAGATATGGTCGAAGCGATGTTCGAGGCGGAAGCAAACCATGTAATTCAGTAGCGAAAAACATCCAAATTTGAAGAATGCAGCTACAGCGGAGAAAGACGTGGACTAGCGTGGCCGAGTCCTGTTTACAAAAAGGACACCGTGTAGGACGAACCACTGAGTAGCGGCCAATGCAGTCCTCAAAGGAAGAGCGGAATGAAAAATTCGCCAGAGTAAAAGTCTCGTATATGGTGAGTGATGCTTAAACCATATAAATTTTGAAGATAGCTGCGTAGAAATGGAAGTCCGACATGTCTCATAGGCTGATTTAAGAGTGAACTCACCTGTTGAGGATGGTGTCCATGAGAGGGTGGTGCCTGCGCCGGTCGTGTGGGATACACAAAAAGGATGGATGCGGCAAATCAGCTTCCATGTCGCAGAGTCAACAAGACGTGGCCTAAAATCATTGCGTCTGCCATATTTTAGGTGCATGTAAGTACTCCACAAAGTATCGTTCTGATGGTACGCCCACCATATACGACAGTGATAGGCACGTTGTAACTGAGTAAGATCCCGAAGGCCCAGCCCGCCTTCGTCATAAGGCTGTGTAATCCGAGACCATGAAACCCAATGTCGCCGATCACCCCAAAAGAAAGAAGCCATTTTCCGATTGATTATGCGGATGACAGATTTTGGTAAACCACCCGCTTCTAACACATGCAAAGGAAGAGCCGCTATTACGGATTTGAGGAGAATTAAGCGACCAGAATGAGATAGGAGTCGCGTGTGCCAACCTTGCAAGCGACCATCTATATTTGAATTAAAGAAGTGCAATATACTGCTCGATTGATACCTTTGTGGAGATATGAACCCAAATAGTGAAAAGGAAGCGAAGATAGGCGCATATCAAGTATAGCTTTAAACATTCGTTGTTGAGACACCGTCACACTTGCGGATGGGATGAAATTGCTTTTACGATAATTCACCTTTTGTCCAGAAGCCCTTTCATACTGTGTCAAGAAAGTCCGAAATGTATAAGATTGCGACTCGTACCATTAAGAAAAACAAGCAGGTCATCCGCATATGCCAAGTGAGTAATCGTCAGTGGGATACGGCCTAGCCGAAATGACTGAAGGTGTCCGGTTGCTGAGAGAGATTTTAGTCCCCGGCTAAAACCTTCCGAGGATAGTATAAAGAGTAGCGGAGACAGAGGGTCCCCCTGCTTGACTCCTCTAAACGGGCGAAATGCAGAAGAGGGTTGGCCATTGATTAAGACTGATACCCGAGTAGCACTCAGATGATTAATAACCAGACGTATAAAAAAGTCCGAAAAACCAAACCGATGCAAGAGTAGCTCCAAATATTCCCAGCTAACCCTGTCAAAAGCCTTCATCATATCCAACTTCAAGCACAACTGGGAACCTCCTTTGTCTAACATATGAATCATCTCCTGGGCGAGTAACACCTGTGATGAAATATCATGGCCAGGCAAAAACCCTGTCTGCTCCGGCGATATTAAACGTGGAACCAGCGTACCTAATCGCGTGGCAATAATTCTTGTACACACTTTACTCAAGAAATTAGTAAGACAAATGGGTCGAAAGTCACCGAATGTTTGAGGGAGCTAACCTTTGGGATCAATGTGATCAATGCTCTAGCCATGATGGACGGCTGAGGAATACCAAGAAAAAATTCTTGTGCAGCTTTAAGAACATCCAAGTGGATCACATTCCAGCATGAACGATAAAAATGACCATGGAAACCGTCTGGCCCTGAGGCACTATGTGGATCTAAACTCCACACTGCTGTTTTAACCTCTGATGCTGTCGGAAGACCAGTTAACATGAGATTATCCTGAGTTGTTAATAAACACGGGATATGCGAAAGAATGGCCGCATGATTGTCTGTTGACTCTCGCGCAAACAGAGCCGTATAAAACTCAACCGCAGAAGCCATGATATCATCCTGAGATGTAAGCAACTGGCCCTCAGAATTCCGTATTTGCTGTATTCGCAGCTGCGTGCGCCTACCTTTAACAAGTGAATGAAAATATTTAGTGTTTGCATCTCCATCCTTCAACCATTTGACCCGTGCCTTTTGCTGCCAAAATTGTAATTCATAGTTTGACGCAAGCAAATAATCTGCCTTCGCCTTATGAAAAGCTTGACGCGTTTCCTGTGAGGGGTCGTCATCCCAACGAGCTTCGGCCTGGGAAAGTAAATTTTCTGCGTGCTTAAGATTGCTGAAGATATTCCCGAAGACATCTTTATTCCAACGCTGGATATCCTTTTTTAATGCAAATAATTTATCATAGAAACCACGCATGCCCCCCGTTGTTGGATATGATTGCCAGGCATGTTGGACATAAGCTGGAAATTCCGAATGCAAGAGCCACGCATCCAAAAACCGAAACGCACGATGTGGCATTGTAGAACTTGTCCGACATTGCAAAAGAAATGGAGTGTGATCAGAGGCTACCCGAGGTAAGTGAGATAATGTAAAATCCTCAAAACGGTCATGAATCAAAGAGTTAACAAAAACCCAGTCGAGGCGGCGTTGGACACGGCCAAGACCCCTGCCATCTGCCCATGTAAATCTAGTGCCATGGAACGAGGGTGCCATAAGCGAGCAGTCCTCAATACACTCATTGAAATCCTGCAATGCTGACAGTGACGGGGAGGATCGGCCGCTGTGGTCGTCTAACGATCGGAAAGTGTTAAAATCTCCTCCCACTATCCAAGGCAATTGAGACGTAACATGAAAGTCACGCATTGATTGCCAAAGAATTCGACGTTGTGGAGGCGTATGATGTGCATAAACCAATGACAGGACAAAATTATACTGCATCGAAAGCGACTGGATAGTGAAATGTAACACCTGTTCCTTATCTTGTACAGCAAGAATGCGAAATTCATGATCTCTCCAAAAAAAACCAAATTCGTTCTGACTGTGATACAAAATTCTGTGAGAAACCTAAACGTAACCCATATCTCAATATATGTGATGGAGGATGCTTGGGCTCAATCAAAGCTAGAAGGTGTAACTTATGTTCACGGATCAAATTACGTAACCGTGGTAGCGAGGCACTCATGCCCCGTATATTCCATATTAAAATATTCATTGAGTTAAGGTAGAAACACTTCCCTGGATAATATGCGATGCGCTACGTGTCAACACTGTTGAAGGTGGCAGAGGAGGAAGATCCTTGCGGGATCGACGCTTGCGACGTGGTACCACTGGAATAAATGGGCCGTCCGAAGTAGGGTCTTGCAATCGCGAGATCAACAACTCATCATTCGGCGACGGCTGCATGAGCTGCATGCGATGTGCCACGTCAGCAGATACCATAGGGATTTCTTGAACTGCCGAGTCAGCAGGCAGATCATTGTCGGAAACATGTCCGAAATCAGATTGGGCAGCCTCCTCCGTGGTTGGAAAATCTGCGGCATCACTAAAAACTTCATGCGAAGGAGGTTCAGATGGGGGAGCAGACGGCTGCGAAGTCATTTGGTCTGGCATGGATTCAGTGCCACCAGGAGTTGGCATGGTTGGGACCGAGGCTACGCCAGTCACAGATGGCTGCTGTGCATGATCATATACCGGGATTTCTTCACTAGAGGGGGATCCATAAGAGTATCGACTTCTGCGGCACCATCCTGGGCTGGGGGAGGCACAGTGGTCTTACGCTTAACAGGTGTCCAGCGGGTCTTGGCCGGTCGAGAAATAGGAGGTGGCGGCGGCGGCGGAGGGATAGAAGTGGTGGCGGTGGAGGAGCAATTACCAGATGCATGCCCCAAACGGCGGCAATCATTGCAGAACAACGGGAGGTCCTCATAAACTATGTTTTGCAATATCAAGCGTCCCTTTGCCTGGAGGTATAGTTTTTGGGGCAAGTCCTGAGAGACATCAAGTTCAACACAGACTCTAGCCACGGAAGGCCGAAGTCCCTGCGTAGTTGCAGTATCAAGCTTAATGGGCAATCCAATGGCGCGTACGATTTCGAATAAGGCTTCTTGCCGGTGGAAATGTACCGGCAGCCCCGGAAGAGCCACCCAAACCGGCACAATTGGAGCATCGGACGAAGGGTCAAAATCCACTGTCCATTTCGTAACTCTCATATGACAACCAGAAATATGCCAAGAACGACGATAAAAACAACGTAAGTAATCCGCTTCATTTCGAAAATTCAGCAAGATATGGGATTGATCAATGAGCGTTATCCGAAGGTCCTGATGAAAACCAATCTTCTCAAAAACATCCCGGATAACCTTTAGCGGGGGACGACCATACCAAAATGTTCCAACAAGAGAATATCGAAAAGGAGCAGCAAGGGCATCTATTTCCGAATCAAGAAAGGAACCAATGGGATACCTTTGTGACGAGTTACCACCTTCGGAGCAATGGAGATCGGCGGTGTCGAGTGCCCGGCAACAACTGCGGCAAAAGAGGGCGCAGCCGCCATGTCCGCTTCAAAGAAAAAGGATAAAAGAATGGAGCTTTTGTGAAGAATGCGGGGAAAGGGAGAAATGGAGAGTGATCGCAGCAACCGGCAGTGACTATACAAGGGAAACGGAGCTGGCCGTCAGAGTGCATCCGGGTGTTCTTCTATAATATATGTATATATTTATATATATATATATATTATCTATATATATAATATATATATATATATGCGAATGGACGTTAGACCTCATTAGTTATTTACATTATCTCTTTTCATATGATGATTTCTTGTAATAAGGTATTCCTCCGTCATAAGTGAGGCATTTTAATAAAATTTTACATTGCTCAATATATATATATATATATATATATATATATATATATATATATATATAAACATGTATGCCCAATGGAGAGGGGACTTTCCATGTTTCAATTTGTTGCCATCATACCTTCTCCAAATATATCTCCATTTAATGTATTACTCAGTTTATTTAACTAAGTACTTCACTTAATGAACTAGTTTAGTTCATTAATGGTGGCACCTGAAAATAGTTCAAACATAACAAATGTTTGCCATTTGATGTAAGCTTTAAAACTTCATGGCTTGTTAGTACGGCAACATTATATAAGTATATATAAGGCAAGTTTATTGCAAAAACGTGTCAAGTAATAAATTTGTCATGCATTTCTTGAAACACGTTGTATTTAAATCACGTATTTGTAAATCACTCAAACTCTTTTTCTCAACACTTGATGCCGAAGTTGCTTCTGCAGGAGTGTTTTGTAACCTAATTTAACTGAGTATTCACCATTTAGTGAGAAATGCCAAATGGGTTTATCATCAGTGCTTTGCGAGAATAATGGGATATTCATTATGGCCTCTTTGTCGTGACTCATGAACAGTGAGTTGATAAGTAGCTCATTCCAACTTCTTGTGCTTTCATCAATTAAATCCGATACTTTTTCATCCGGCATTAAATGAATATGTATCGGGCAGGGTTTTAAACGAGCCAACTTTTGGAATCCAAGGATCTTCCCATATCTTTATATTTTGACCATTCCCAACTCTCATTCTCAGTCTGAGTTGCATGACCTTCCTACTTTCCATATACTCCTCCATATAAATGAAGGCCGAGATCCTAATTTTGCCGAGAGGTAGCTGCCTGAGCCAAAGTATTTACTTTTGAGTATTCTTGCTACAAGCAATTCTGGGTTTTGAATGAAACGCCAACTTTGTTTTGCAAGCATTGCAAGATTAAAATATTTCAAATCACGAAAGCCAACTCCGCCTTCCTGTTTGGAAAGATTTAGAAATTCCTATGACTTCCAGTAGTAGGCTTTCCTTGTCCCTTATTGCTCCACCAAAAGTCTCGCATTAGAGATGTAATTTTGTTGCACACCAATATTGGCAGGAGAAAACATTGCATGGCGTAAGTTGGAATCGCTTGCAGAACCAATTTTATTAACGTCTTTTTTCCTGCTGATGATAAGAATTTTTCTTTCCACCCGGTTATCTTTTCTTGGACGCGATCCTTTAGAGACTTGAAAATTTGCTTCTTCGAACGACCAACCATGAAGGGGAGGCCTAAATATTTAGAATTACTCACTCCCAATTGGACTCCCAGAATGTTGCATAATGTTTCACGTTGGCTCTTGCTAACATCCCTCGAAAAATAGGCGTTGGACTTGGCTAAATTGATCTGCCTGCTCATTTTGCAATACATATCTAAAATGTGCCTCACGTGGTTTGCTTCTTCTGAGTTTGCTTTGAAGAAAAGGAGAATCATGAGCGAATAAAAGATGTGTCATGCTTGGCCCTCGTTGTCAAATTTCATCCCATTCCAGTTGTTTTTGTTAGCCTCGCTTTGTATCAACATTGATAAAGCCTTCACACAAATAGTGAATAAGAATGGAGATAATGGATCACCTTGCCGAATACCTCTCGTCGGTGTAAACTTCTCAGCTGTCGTACCATTAACTATTACGGAAAGGTTGGTGGTGGAGATGCACTGCATCACAAGCTTAATAAAATGTTGTGGGAACTCCATGCACACCATAACTTGATATAAGTATTTCCATTCGACTCGATCGAATGCCTTAGAGATCTAATTTAAGTCCAACAAATTCTTTTCCAGAAGGATGTCCCGACATCATGTTATGAAATGCTTCAAAAGATTATGGCATTATCAGTAATTAATCTTCTAGGGACAAATGCACTTTGGGCTTCATCAATCACTGAGTCCAGAATTTGCTTAAGGCGATTAGCAAGCACTTTTGATATCAATTTATAGACACTATTACAAAGTCCAATATGACGAAAATCAGAAACCAATTCCGGTAGCTTTATTTTTGGGTCAAGGCATATCATATTGTCGTTAATAGCTTCAATACTAACACGATCATTGAGGAAAGAAAGTGCAAACTGAATTAGGTCATTACCAATTAAACTTCAACCTTTATGGAGAAAAGTTGCATGCATTCCATCGAGGCCAGGCTCTTTTGTGCCGGGAAGTTGTTTGGCAGCTTTGATTATTTCTTCAGGTCTGAAGGGTGCAGAGAGCATCTCAACTTCTTCTGGTTTCAAACTTTGTAAATCGGGCATCCCTTGGTATTGGAAGGAGTTGATGTTCAACCGAGAAAAGATTCATGAAATGCTCATTTACCAAGAGGCATATATCTTCATGGCTATCCACAAATTCACCTACTTTTCTTGAACTTTTTTATCTCATTTTGTGCTTTGCAACAATTTGCCTTATGATGGAAGTATTTAGTATTCTTGTCCCCTTCTTTTAGCCATTCGACTTTAGAACGTTGCCTCCAATAATCTTCTTGTAACTTCTCCAATTTTAATAGTTCCAGTTGCAGCATGCGGAGGTCCATTGCTGTGAGATGCATTGCTGCATGAGTACCATCTACCTTTTTCCTTAGCTTGCTAATCCTGTTGTTCAAATTGCCATATTTTCTTTTACTCCAACACTTCAGGTGCTGTTTCATGACATAGCTCGATTTGGACAGCCCTTCAATCGAATTTGGACGGTTCCAAGATTGGTCCATAATATGGTAGCAATCTTTATCCTTCAACCAATAAGGCTCAAATCTGTCGATTGTGCTACGAGGTCTATTATGAGTTTGATCGACATTAAGACTCAGGAAAAGAGCTAAGTGTTCCGAATGAGTTGCAAGGATGTTCTCCATTCAACTTGCCGGAAATAGTCCCAACCATAAAAGGTTTGCCACCATACAATTGAGTCTTTTTTTCTCTCGATTGAATTTCCATATTGTTTATTGCACCATGTGAACGGATATCCAGAAAATCCCATGTGCTTGAGCTCACAATCGTTTAGGCATCTTTTGAAGGCTTCCATATGTGAATTATTTGATTGTGCCCCTCCCTTTTTCTCATTTAGAGATGTTGTTTCATTAAAATCTCCTCCACATATCCATGGCCCAGTATTTGATTTATGAAGGCGTCTCATTAGCGTCCAAGTTTGTCCTCTAAGCATATCATACAGATTTCCATAGATTCCTGTAAACCTCCAAGCAACACCTTCATTCGACATCACATTACAATCTATATGACTAAGCAAATAAGATAAGATGGTAATTTCAACCGAGTCATCCCATAATAAAGCTAGACTACCCGCCAATCCGTGTCTTTCAACGAAAAAACCGCCTTTGAATCAAAACCTCACTCTAATTATTTCCATTCTCCTATTTATAGACTTGGTTTCGGAGAGGAAAACCAAGCTGGGTCTGGTAGCTCGAATGAGACTACCTAAGGCTGTTACTGCCTGAGGTTGACCCGGACCTTGGCAGTTCCAACATAAGATACTCATTGCTCCTAGTGGGGCTGCGTAGCAGCCTCCGCCAGACCAATCATCAAAGAACGCTTTCTTGGTTCTCTTTTCTTAGTCCTGGGTCGAGTTTGATTGCTATACTCAGTCACAATAGGTTCATTATCATGCACTTTCTGTTTCCCTTTGTTCGCTGTTTTCTTTGTGTTTGTGATGTCAAGGAGTGCAGACGACACAACCGGTGCATGCACGAGATTTTTCCTTGGTTTTGTTTTCAACTTCTCCATCAATTTGCGTTGGTCATTTTTCTGGTCAAAGGTTGCTGACTAGAATTGCTTATCCTTAAGTGCTTCATTCAATTTGTACTGCTGATTGTTTTCAAAAAATTGGGATGTCAGTCAACGTATATCATTTGTTTGCATTAATATCGTTGTTGAAAAGTTTTCGAAATCATGCAATTCCCTGCCTTCCTTGATTTCTGGGATATAATTGATAGCTCTTCTTTAAACGGTTACTGATTTGCAGGCTCATTTAATTCCTCATTAATGTGGTGGTTTTAATCGTCCACCGATGGCACAATCAACGGATGTCGGACGTGAGGTTCCATGTCCGGCGATATTTCCTCTAAGAGGTAGGATTTAGCCTCCATTTTCAACCATTTATCATATGGAAGGATTTGAAGTTTTTCAAGTGGATTTCCTTATGAATATGTGGACAGCTTGAGAGTGTATGATTAAGGTGACCACATTGGAAACACATAAACGGTAGCTTCTCACATTGCACGATACCTGTATGTATTTCACTGCCGATCTCCGTGGAAGCAAGATGTACAAACCTTCTGAGAGGTTGATCTGTGTCAATTTGTATTTTAAATTTGAAAATTTTCATCCCACTACTAGCCAGTTCGCGCAGTTGAATTGCCATCACCGACGGTAAATCCAAACTCAACTTATAAACCCTTGGGGGTGACCATCTCCCGAGGAAAGCCACTGATTGCAACCAAATATGGGCACCATTTGAAATATTCCACATCTCGTTTCCAACTATGCTTCCTTGTCTTAATAACAAGCAGAGTGTTATCAGAACACCACGGACCTCCATCCAATATGCGCTTTACATCCTCCTGAGACTCCAAGATGAATTGGAAGAGATTCCTCCCAACTCTAATAACTTTCAGGTCTTTTAGTTTCCATGATTGACATACAACAACTTTTGATCCTTTGATCAGAACGTCTTTTTTCGAAACAAATTTCCCGACTAGGCTGCGTCGGGCCTCATCTTTTCCAATGGCAAAATCATCATTCTCAATCAGATAAATTTTCCTTTCCGCAGATGAAATGGAGAGGGATTGAAGAAGGCGGTTTATCTCCTCATTCTCTATAAGGATTGAAGAAGGGAGAAAAAGTTCCAATGGCGTTGGAGAGGAAGAGTCGAATGGAAGAGAAGCCCTAGTCAGGGAGTATTAGTTTATAGGACCTTTTGATGAAGAATTGACGAAACCAATATAACAAAAAAGAAGTCTATAGAATTTCGAAGAAATTATCAAAGAAATAATACTCAAATTTCCTTTATGAACGCACAAAAATAATAGAACAAATCACAAAGATGTTATAACAAAACCAAAGGAAAAAAACAAAGACAATGAAATTGTCGAGACGTAACAAAGTTACTATCTTTAAAGTGAAATTGCCTCTACCATTAAGCAAGGTAGACTATGCGGCAAATGCTTTCCAGGATATAACGTCTTTTTCCCTTTAGTTTGCTCTACAAGAGAAAGATTGAACTTGTCTGTTTGAAGTGTTTAATATCAGAGGAAGAAGTAGGGAGAAGAGGAATGAATTCTGC
Source organism: Eustoma russellianum (assembly GCA_036186865.1). Lineage (NCBI taxonomy): Eukaryota > Viridiplantae > Streptophyta > Magnoliopsida > Gentianales > Gentianaceae > Eustoma > Eustoma russellianum. The sequence continues at coordinate 68,226 of AP025107.1, read as the reverse complement.
AGGTTTTCTTAAAAAGTCTTTCCAAAAGTCTTTTAAAGCAACGATAATGATATCTTCAAAACCTTTTGACTCTTGTTTTATAGGCTTTCAATTCACAAAGAAGAAGTTAGTTTGACACTTTTCTGCCGAATGTAAATTTTAGAATTAGTTTATGACCATTCAAGATTAAAAGGAGGTGTCCCAAGTTGTAAAATTGCATCATTTCATCAAAAGACATCAGAAATTTTCTGCTTTTTGCACCGACCAAACGTTCAGTCAATTTGACTGAACGTGAGATTCAGAATTTTTGAACATTTTAACTCAAAACTCATCACCGAACTCAAGACCGAACGTTCGGTAAGTAGCTTTATCAAACGTTCAGTGAATGGACATAAACTTTAGAATCTGACCGAACTCAGAGATCGCACTCGGAGTTCATTACCGAACGTTTGGTCTCGCTCACAAGTTTGGTCACCTAATAATTCAGAAAATTTAGAGTATCATATGAACCATCCAATCCAATTTTCATTTCATCCATTGGCTAACATTCTTAGATATTTTTATATAAATTTAGAGCGTTTTCTTATCTGCTTCTTTTCAACATAAACATCTTGAAGGACAAGATTCAGAGCAACGAACCCTAAAAAGTCAAATATGCAGCTTCTTTGACGTTGGTACTCCTCCTTGTTGATTTCGTCCTGCCGACGCCAAATTACAACCTCTTGTAGGCGTATGCATTGAGAGTCGCTAATCTTGGGGAGGTAGCTACATGTGGAGGCCTAAACTAAACCCTAAGGTTGGAATATCGACATAAGAACAGATAAAACAATATGACATACGTGAAAGTTGAAATATATTATATAGAGCTTCAACATAAAGCGAGATCAAACTCTGCAGAAAAGTTTTCCATACAGTTTATGTATACAAATCGAAAGATGTGTTTTAATTATCAAAAACATGTAACATAGTTCACAATCTATTATTGTTTGTATGCACAAATACAACATATTATATAGTACTATTATAGTAGTTGTTGACGCGAGTTCATAATATATTACTTATTGAGCAAATAAGGCCCAATCTTTGGAATTTGAGGTTTCTACTACTCGAATCTTATAGAACTGCATGGATGATGTAAATCAGAAACCTAACGGACTTCTAGACTGGTAAGGTGTTAGCAGAAAACCACATAAAGAGCCCACTGTAAATCGGGTCTGTAACCCAGCATCCAATTGAGTCGGATTCAGACCTTTGGCCTTCATGTCCAGATAGCAATGTTGTTCCGATGCTACGCATGTCTTCGTTCGAATCTCATAATCTATTACTTTATCATGCATGGTGCAAGAGGCTACAAGGTTAGCTGGTAACTGCCTTTTCTTTCAATATCAATTACAGGAACAAGATATGTTATTAAAATAGATCTTTTTGGTGTAATAGAGTACTGAGAAAATGTAACTTTTGAGAAGCGGTAGGAATTAATAATAGTAATAATAATAATAATAATAATATAATATTATATTATTATTATTATTAGTAGTAGTAGTAGTAGTAGTAGTATATATTATATTATTATTATTATTATTTATTATTATATTATTAGTAGTAGTAGTAGTAGTATGTATCTTATTATTTTATTATTATTATTATTTTATTATTTTTATTATTATTATTATTATCATTGTTGTTGTTGTTGTTATTGCTGCTACTGGTGGGAAAATGATCCATAGTCCCAGTCTCCTTCAACCAATTTTATATCAATCTGATTGTTAAGCTGGTTTGAATAATGAATTTGCAGTATCATTGGAGATGCCATTAATAAAATGATGTGGAAACTGAAAAAATGTAATTACGAATACTATCGCACAAAGGGGATCGTAATCATACTAAATCATCAAAAATTGAGTGCGAAAATTAAACTAAAGCGCACTTTGATTGTTATGACTCGTACCCACGCATCGTTAGTAAAAGAAACAAAGAATATTATAAGGGAATTAGGGTGTGATGAAATATAATTGTTGTATCGTGATACACAGTGTAGGTAAAACTTTATCACAGACTAAAATAAAAAAGGAACCTTAAGTGACAATAATTTACGTAAACTAATTAAACAAGAATGAAAAGTGGTAACAGAAATCCTCTTTACAGTTAAGTAAATGGAAAATTGTAAATTAATATACAAAAAATATAGTAGGGTAAAAATTTGTCCTATTCTACACTGAACACCCATTGACCGCCCTATCTAGTTAGGTTAGTGGAAGAGTATTGTATTGGTCCACTCACAATAGTCTTCTTACACCACTATATTTACAAGTGTATTACTTTATTCATTTTACTCCAACAAGTTCCTTATCATCTCTTTCATATCACTGAGCATTATCATTCCATTTTATTCCATTTTAACCACCACTTAAAAAGAAAAAAAAGGAATATTGTCTTGCACCATTCCACTTTCACCCACTCACAAGACATGCATTCTTTCACCTCACCATATTATATATAAAATCAAGAAAATACCATCTTCTTTCTTCACAATGTCTTGACCACTCCCTATACAAGACAAGAAAGAATCTCTTCCATACCTTCCTTCACACTCCACATCTTCCTTTTCACTTCTTCCATCTTTTCTCAAACAAGTCATATTCCTCACCTTCATAAGACACCATCACTTCTTCTTACTCCACTCTTTCTCTTTCTTATAATGTCATTCTTCCGACCAATGAAACTCCATGCAAACCTTATACCATCACCTCATTATTTCCTTCCATGATGAAAATCCTCATCTCCCATTTACACCTTATAATTTCGGCCAAAAGAAGTAAAGAGAAGAAGCAAGAGCAATTTTCTTCCACTTACCTTATTCACTATTCCTTTCTTCTTACACCTCACCTTTTCCCACCACTCACCATCATGCATGCCTTACACAAATCTTGTCCTCCTCTTCCCAACTTAAGCCTCATGATTGGATTCTCTTCTCTCCCCCATTAACATTATTATTCTGGCCATAAGAGGGTGGAAAAGGCAAGACACTACCTCTCACACTATTTCACCTCTTCATTCCACAAAAATTTTCCCAAGTGAAAAATTTTTCGCCTTCTCTCTAAACTCTCTATCTCACCCAAAGCAAAGTTTCTCTTCCTCCCTAAATCCCCCAAACCGTGAGCACCCAAGCAAGAAGAACCTAATTTCTTCAATCTTCAAGTGAAGAAACCAAGCTTTTAAGGGTATAGGATATTTAAGGTAAGAATCAAAATAACCCTTCTAAGCATCTTTCCATCCTCCATCCCCTAAAGACCCAATATATTCTTCACTGTCTTTATCTAGTCCGTGAGCCATAAGAGATAGAAGAAGAGCTTTCTTAAGTTGCAAAAGTAGAAATTTTCAAGGATTTCCAAAGGTGAGTTCTTCTTAAGAATCGATCTTAGAGATTTTTCAATGTTCATCCCTTAGAATTAACCATTTCTTCTTCTTCTTCAAGCCATTAGGCCGTGGGGTACCAAGCAAGGGGAAGATAAGAAATCTTTTTCTATTTTAAGTGTAATGCCAAAGGAAAGGCAAGTAATCTTCTTGGTTTCTTCATGCATGTTCAAAAATATGACATTATGTTTATCTACAAACATGGATCATGCATGCATTATATTCAAGAATCTTTCTTCTTATGACTATGTAAAAAGTATTTTTTTTCATGTTTCATATGTGATGATTGGTGTAGGATTCTTGATCATGTGTTCACTTATGTTCATGATGATATGAAAAGGTGTCATGCATGTGCTGTTTAGAATATGTTTAGGCTTCATATAAACATGCATATCATATGTAGTAGAAAAGTATGCATGTCTCTATTCATGAAAAGTGTTGGTTGCATGTTACACATTCTTGAAAAAGTGTTCTAAGAACCTCACTTTGCATCATTTTCTTATGTGTTTTCATGATGATCATCACATATGTGTTTCTCCATGATTTTTAGTGTTTATGCATGTTGATGGTCATGATTTAGCATGGTTATGAGGCATCATAATTTATGCTATAATGTTTGGCCATCAAAGATTGTTTCTTGGATGATCATCATGTCATTATCATTTAAAAACATCCATGAGTGGGTTTCTTGGGACACCACCTTCACCATTTTCATCACCATCATTTTGATGTGTATCCATGACGGTCATGGCCTAAGAATGTGTATTTTCATGTTTTCCATCATCATTTGTATTTGCATGTGATTTTCATATTGATCATCATCACGATCATGAATCTTATGTTCATGATTGTGATGGAAACTTACATGCATGATTTTAAGTGTGTTGAAATAAAAAATGTAGTATATGATCATGAAGAAAAGTTTCCAAGTTTTGTATGTTACATGTTGTATGTCACTGTGTTAAGTTGCACGTCCATGGTGTTGAGAAAAAGGGTTTGAGTGATTCACAAAGTGCATGATGTAAATAACGTGTGGCAAAAAAATGCATGACACAATTTATTACTTTTCACGTTCTTGCGATAAACTTGCCTTATATACTTTATATATAATGTTGCCATACTAATAAGCCATGAAGCTTTAAAGCTTACATCAAATGGAAAACGTTTGTTGTGTTTGAATTATTTTCAGGTGCCACCATTAATGAACTAAACTAGTTCATTAAGTGAAGTACTTAGTTAAATGAACTAAGTAGTTCATTAAATGAAGATATATTTGGAGAAGGCATGATGGCAACAAATTGAAGAATGGAAATTCTCCTTCTACACTCATTCACACATTTTTGATATATTATATATATATATATATACAGATTTTTTTAAAAAGGCACAATACATATATATTGCGACGTACTGTCGACACGTTACATATATTACGAACATACGTCAACGTCACACCACTATACTTACCTCATATTTATGAGTACATTCAGGTCTTATATCATATGATATAAGTCATGGTGATAACAAAATTATGTGGGAGCCGACTTTAATCGTGGAGATTCCAAATTCACTTTTTAAGCATATGTGGGAGCCGACTTTAATTCCATTAGAGATAATATTCAAGTTATTTTATGCATATTATGTGTGACATAGTATATATAACATGTGCAAAAAGTTGGAATTTAATTGGAGAAAATTCGCATAATCGACAAAAGTAGAAAATTCGGTTTTCTACGAACATAACACATGGAACGTTTTTGGCATGACATGTAGCATGTATCTAGACAATTTTTACATATTCAATACATACTAAAGTGTTCTGTGATATTCAAAATAAGACTGATTGGAATATTGTGCAAATATTTGAGAAAGTTTACAAAAGTGAAATGCATCACATGCTCAAGACACATCACACGCCTATCTCAGCCTTTGTGGAGCTTATGTGGAGCTTAGTTGGCATCTTGATTGGTGGAGAATAAGCCACTCAAGGTTAGTGACATAATCAAGGAAGCTACACAATGTAACATTTCAAACTTTCTAGCAAGCGAAACACATGCTGAAAATTCAGCGTGTGAGACACAAGGTGGCCGATTTTTATGTCTTGGATGGAGACAAATTTGCTTCCAAATTTGTGGGGATTAATTGTAGAATACTTGGCAATGTTTTGAACTTCATTTGGCACATGTTTTTCATTTTATTCTCAGATTTTTTCAGCCACTAAGTGATGACAAAACTCATCCAATCAAGGAGTGCCAAGTAAGCAAGGCCAAGACAATCATCCAATCAAGTTATGCCAAGTAAGCAAGATGGTGTCACATCTATACAAGGAATTCTTCCAAGGACATTAAAGAGAATTCTCAAGAATGAAGAACACCCTAAAGGGGGCGGCCAAGATGGATTAAAAAGAGGTTAAGAGAGCCAAACAAAAGCAAGACAATTCTCATAATCTCTTAAGTGAAAAAGGAGTCTTCTACTTTCTTCTTCTACATTTCTTTCTTCTTCTTCTCTCAAGCCTATTGTTATTATATTCATTGTATTGAATAGGCTTTGATTAGACCACCATATACGTTTCAATTGTAAAAGGTTGATCAAGGTGTGATCAAACCTTCATCCGTTCGGTGGTGGTGTTCGTGCTCGGTATGATTGCTTGTATTGTGTGTAAAGGATTGGAGTTAGTGTGTAACTCCAGCAACCCTTGTGGTAAGGTGTTATTTTTTGATTAGTGATAACCAAGGAAGGTGTTCTCGAAGACTGGAGTAGGTTGTATTAACCGAACCAGTATAAAATTCTCCGTGTTATTACTTTCAACACTTTACTTTCAGTTTCCAGCACTTTGCATCATTTCATTACAATAGTAAAAATATCAAACGACTTTCAAAAATTACCAGACCTTGCAGAAACATAGCCACACCTCTTAAGTTTCATTTGGAACAAATTTCAACCCATTTGGATAAGTATATGTCAATCAAACGTTAATAGTTCTGAGACTAGTGTAATCTGATTTTCAGACTTGCAAAGGTTGAGAACTTTAATGTATTTGACATACTTCTCGAAAAGATTTTTCAAAATTGGTTCAACCCATTAAAATAAATATCTTAAGGGGTTTGTCATTAAATTCTCATACCATTTGGAGTTACGGATTAATAATAAATTTTTCAAATCAGACTACTGTTTCTGGCAGATTTGCGCAACCTGACCACAAAAAATTGTTCAAAGGGTTAGAGGTTGAATTTTGATATGAAAGTTTTAGGGGATACGTAGAACATCCGAGAGTAGAATCTCTCCAAATTTCAGAATTTTTGAAGATCTGTAACCTAGTTGTTCAAATTTTTCAAATCAGGATCTGAAAACAGAAACTGTTTTCAGAAGTTGGGTTTTTAGGTTAAAATATTTTAAAAACAAAATTTTCCTCACCCACTATTCAACCTCCCTTCTAGTGTTGCCTTACAGGTCCTACGAGTGGTATCAGAGTGCAAGAATACTCACGACAAGATCCAGCGATCTTTGTGAGATGGCAACCACTAGACACAAAACCGGGCAAGAAGGTATGCCAAGCCAAAGGTCTCCACTTCTTGATAGTGAGATACATTCTGATTCCGATTCCGATTCCGATTCCGATTCTGAACCATCATATCATGATTTGTATGTTCAATATCTTGAATCGCATAAGTTTGCTAAGACTCTTACAAAAGA
>AP025107.1:42562-61130 GCA_036186865.1 Eustoma russellianum | reverse complement strand
ATTGATGACAAGAAATTGTTAGAATATTCTAACACAAATCTTGTGTCTCAATTAAATGATTCAAAAGAAGAGTCGTCTTGCATGATAAATTCATTAAGGTCTAAAATTTCATCATTGAAATCTAAGAACACTAAATTGAAAGCCGAGATTTCAAATTTGAAATCAAGAAACGAAGATCTAGAAAAGACGATAAAACAATTCAATAAAGGTACTTGCATGTTAGATCGTCTCATTTCTTCGCAAAAACATGAAACTGACAAAACCGGATTAGGGTATATTGAAAATAATCAGGTACGAAACAAATCTACAAATTTTGTTTTATCTTCATCTAAGCGACAACATGTACTTAAAAAGATCGTAACGCCAAAAGTGGTGACAATACAATCTAGCGAGCCCCATGTTGCAATTCATCGAACCACTTCTTTTTCATCAAGTGGAAAGTATAATTGTGTGCCATATAGATATAAAAGAAAGCCATTGATGCATATGCGGTATGCATATCATACAAATGCATCTAGATCACACTCCATGCACACCAACATAAGAACATATCAAAGACAAAGATCATACTATGTGCATGATGGGATTCTCGGCCAAAGGCCAAACACATACCTACATAACGTCTATTATGTTGCGTCATCATCTCCCGTCTCACCTTTTGGAAGACCTAGAAAGGTCACCCAAATTTGAGTACCAAAAGGGACATTTACAAAGGGTTGAATATTTAACCCTTAAGAACGAATTCAAAATGCATTAGGTTTTTTCTTTCTTAAATGCACTTTTGATTTTATTTCCAAAATAAAGGGGGGGAGAGAATGTATGATTTAAGAGGTAGAGAGAATGATTGCAAAAATCAAGAGGGAGGAATTCCAAATTAAAAATTTTAATTTGTGCACGATTGGAGGGGGAGCGGTTAAATTTAAATCATAAACTAAGGTTATTTTGTAAATCATCAAAAGGGAGAGATTTTTGAGAAAAAGGGTTTGAGTGATTCACAAAATGCATGATTTAAATAACGTGTGGCAAAGAAATGCATGACACAATTTATTACTTGTCACGTTCTTGCGATAAACTTGCCTTATATACTTTATGTAGCGCCCTGCACCAGCTCGCCTGCGTACGGTGCGCCCGCTATACTTCACTACGGAGAGTTACCAACGTCAATTCATAACATGTCGATAGTCCATAACAAAGTATATGGACTTTCCTGCTTACACATCATCAAGTAGCAAACTGAGGCAGAATAAAAACTTTTAAATGAAAACTGCCGAATATTCATAACAATCGTCTACATCCATGTCCACAAAATAAAGAGATGTCCGAATTGAAGTCCCGTCATAAGTTCATCAAGCATAAGTCATCGTACTAAAGTCCTTAGGCTATCCTTCTCTCGCGCGCCTATGGATAGGGGACCATAGACTCGTCATCAATCCACTCGACCCCGTTCCCTGCAGGCTCTGGGAGAAAAATAATATGGTGAGTGACAAAGTCACCAGCAAATATACCATAAACAACCAAGAATTAAATGGAAAGTATACACAAGAACCAAACCCCAAAGAATTTGGTTTCGCAAACATACCTAACCTCGATCCATCACCCGTAAGGAAACAGATCATAAACTTATGCAACAAGAACATAACATTAAGATCATTAACTTAGGAGATATTAAATCAAAAATCATAGCCTAAGTAACGGTGCATCAAACATTCGACTAGCCGTTGAATGCAGATGCATGAATATGCACATGTGATGCAGCATGATAAAATGAAGATAAGTTCGTTCTTTTCTTTCGTTCGAAATATCATCGTAAATAAACGAGAGAGTGTTCAGATCTATTATATCAGATCTGAGGCGGTAATACTGTTCCCTTCAGATCTTATTATGTCCAGATCTGAAAACGGTCATACCATCAATCATCGTCATCAGTCTATTCTCTCCGGGCCTGTACGGTCATAAATCATCATTATCAGGTCTATCTCTCTGGGCCTGAACGGTCATAAAATCATCATAATCAGGTCTATTCTCTCCAGGCCTGAATGGTCATCATCATCATCAGATCAATTAACCCCGGATCTGGAGGGGGTTATGCTGCCCAGAAATCAATGGTACCAATAGGAATCGTTCTTTTAAAATTGAAATCTTTCTTTGAAAGAGCTTTTTGTAATTTCTTTGACGTGAAATCATTTTCTTAAATCATGCAATCATGACTAAAATGCATCACACAATACATGTTTGGTCTTGTTCTTTAAGCTGGAAAATTTTTTCCAGAATTTACGTTCTGTTCATGCGGCCTCCAACATATCAAATCAGGCCTATTTTCATGATCTCATGCACATATATGTATAATGGATTCTTATAAACATGCCATAAAATTTCGTAACGTTTCAAGATGGGTAAAAACCCTTAAGTCATTAAGTCACTAAAAAGGGTACTGCTGCATCAGCAGTACAGTACCCATCTTTACCTTAATTACATCTTTATAAGTTAACCCTTATAAAAATTATTTCCAAGCTGATTTAGTTACATGGACATGTTCATCTATGTCTTAAATAATTACCATAAAAATTCCACAACAATCCAATAGGTTTAGAGGGGTCATTTAATTAATTTCCCAAAACTAGTTACATGCTGATTCTGGAGTGACCAGTTGTCACTAAAAAATTTATTATGGATACACCACAAGTCCTTTTTCTACAGATTTAATGCACATACAATGCTAGCATCCTACCAAAAATCAGCTCATTCGCAAGTTTCTAAGATCCATTTCCAAGTCATACAACACACCACTTAAAACTGTCCAGCTCTAGTAGTTTTGTCCTTTGCCCCTTTTTCTTATCAAGTGTTGACCTTATAACCCTATTTTTCTAAAATGATTCATTAGCCACTAAAACATCCTTTAACATGAATATTCCAGGTTTCATAACATTCATTAAGCCATATGAGTCACCCCAAAAACAGTTTCACAATTTACACATAGAACACATCATCCTTGCACCTTTTGCACTTGATAATGTCTACCTTTGGTACAACTAATTCAAATATCACCTAGCCTTCATACCAGTCCGTTTTCATGCACTTAAAAGGACTCATGTCACATATCAAATTGAGCACAATTACACTCATGTAGTAAATCATTCAAACATGCAATTTTCATACATCCTTGGCCTCACAAGATATGTTTCTTCACAAAATCAAAGTTCATTTCTATTACTCCTTCTAGCCTGTCCCCTTATATGGTGAGAAGGGATGAATCCCACCATGTTTATCTAGGCATGCAACACATTGGTATGCTAACTCATTCAACCATGCCAAAGCAACTTTGCAAAATTACATATAGCATACACGCCATCTTCATGCTTCTCATGCTTCACACAAAATCTATTCTTGCCAAGAATCAATTTGCAAGTCCATGAACCATCCCATAACAGCCCTCATTATCATATTGCATGTAGCAAAGAACTCATCTTTAGAAGAATTACACACATGCAAGTCACTTTCCTTAAGGAACCACTAAGTTCTCATGCTTTACACTTAGTATCTTCAACTAAGATTCATATCTTAAAAATGGGCTAGTCATTCAAGCATACACTTCATAATAAGTCAGATTGTCTAGAGTATACTTGCCTCTTTTAAGCTAGAACCTTCCTTTAGCTTGGATTCTTGGATGAAATGGATTGAAGTTTCCTCCACTAATCCATATGACATTACGGTTTCGAGGGAGAAAAGGAGGAACATTAGCTATCCATTCATATGAAGATAGAGCTAGATTCATGCTAGATTAGCTTACCAAAATGAGGCTTGAATGGAGTTCAAACCACCAAGGTGTTAGCACCACTTAGTAGCTTGAGAAATTCTCTCACCTAGTGACCAAGGAGGGTCACGATTTTAGCAACGGAGAAAGGGGTATCAATTTGAGCTTCATCTTTTGAAATATGGAATTCACTTTGGAAGTTTAGCATGCAACTTACCTAGATGGAGTCCTTAGAGCTTGGAGATGAAGATGGTTTTGAGTCTCCTATGCTTCAATGCTAGCCATATGAAATGAGGGCTTGAAGAGGAGTCTAAGTGTGCAAGAGGTTTTTAGTGATTGTCTTTGGAATGAACCTTGAGAGTAGTTGTGAGGTAGGGGTGGTAAGAAGCTTCTAGGATAGCTTGAAGAAGATTTCATGGGGTAGAAGAAGGGGGGTTGGCCGCGGTTTTCCAAGAAAAGAAGAAGGAAGATTCTTCATGTTTATGGCATGATCATGAGGGTGTCTTGGTGGTTTTGAGCATTTTGACCACTTGTTGCTTTTTATGCCATGCAAGACAATCTCATGGAACACCACAAGAAATGGGGCCAGCGGTTCTTGAGACAAAAAGGAGAAGAAGATTCTCCATGTGTATAGAAAGCATCTTTTGTGTCTTGCACCATTTGACCACTTTTCCCATGTCCTTTATTTTATTTTATTTTAATGGTGGTCTTAAGACTTAATTAAAATGTTAAGAATCTAGGAGAATTCTAGAGTCTCCTAGACTCCATGGTGGCCGAGTTCTCTAAGGTATTGAGAGGGTAATTATGTCATTCACTTGTGCCATGAGACACTTATATAATTATACCATTTCTTATTAAATCTATTTCTTGTGTAGGTTTTAGGCTTGCTTTTATGAAGGCCCTTAAGGTTAGTCTTCTTATAAAAGGAAGAACATTCTAAGGTCCTTTAAGGCCTTGTGGACGAAATTCCAAGTCTTGGAGGGGCGAAATGGTCATTTCACACGCTTCATAACACATACTTGTATAATTATATAGTATCTACTTTAAGGAGATTTAATTAAAGAAGCAATAATATAACTTAATAAAATGTACTTGAAGGATCCAACCTTGCATTAATTCGCTTGTACGAGTCACAAGTACAATATGATTTTTTTCGTTGGGTACAACATTCCTCCCCCCCCTTATTACAAGTTTCGTCCTCGAAACTTAAGAGCACTAATCAAAAAGGTGCGGGGTATAGCTTCTCATGTTTTCTTCCATCTCCCAAGTGGCTTCATCAATCAAGTGGTGCTTCCATTGCACCTTAACCATAGGAATAGATCGTTTCCTTAGTGCCTTTTCTTTTCGGTCAACGATCCTATCCGGCTCTTCTTCGTATGTCTCGTCAGCTTCAACTTTCAAAGGTTGCTCCTCAATGATATGACTGGGTTCATGCACATACCGGCGAAGCTGAGATACGGGAAATACATCGTGCAACTGAGACAGTGAGGGTGGTAGTGCTAACCGGTAAGCGACTTCTCCAATCCTTTCCAGAATCTCGTAAGGTCCATTAAACCTTGGACTTAGTTTGCCTTTTATGCCAAATATCTTCACTCCCTTTGATGGAGACACCATTAAGAACACTTTTTCTCATACCTGAAACTCCACTGGTCGCCGTTTTTCATCAGCCCAAACTTTGCTCCGGTCTTCGGCCGCTTTCAACCTTTGTTTTACAATCAACACTTTTTCTTGGGTCTGCTCCACTAAGTCAGGTCCTGTAAAAACTTTATCTCCAATTTCATCCTAATAAAGTGGAGAGCGGCACTTTCTCCCATATAGCGCTTCATAAGGAGCCATCCCAATAGATCGATGGTAGCTATTATTATAGGAGAACTCCACTAGCTTGAGACTCTTGTCCCAACTTCCTCCGAAATCAAGTATGCAAGCTCGCAACATGTCTTCCAGTGTTTGGATGGTTCTCTCCGATTGACCATCTGTCTGAGGGTGAAATGCTGAGCTCATTCGTATCTCAGTGCCCATCGCTTTTTGGAAAGCTGTCCAAAATCGAGAAGTAAAGCAAGGGTCGTGGTCACAAACAATACTCATGGGTACTCCATGCAGGCACACAATCTGATCAACATACATAGTAGCCAACTTCTCCATAGAGGCTTTAATTGTCATAGCATGAAATGGGCGGATTTTGTCAAACGATCGACTACAACCCAAATAGCATGATGTCCATTCTTTGTCCTTGGCAGGTCGGTTACAAAGTCCATAGTGATGTGATCCCATTTCCACTCGGGGACTTCAAGAGGCTGTAATAATTCGGCGGGTCTTTGATGTTCCGCTTTCACTTTCTGACAAACAAGGCATTTCTCCACGAATTCCGCAATTTGTTTCTTCATACCATGCCACCAGAATCTTTGCTTCAAGTCTTGGTACATTTTTCGGCTCCAGGATGGATAGATAGACGAGAACTGTGAGCTTCTTTAATAAGTTCATTCTTTGTATCATCGTCATTGGATACACACAATCGACCCCTGAACCATAAACTATCATCAGTTCCGACCGCAAAATCTTCAGAAGGCTTTGTTTTCAACCTGTGCTTAATTCTTTTCAAAGCTTCATCTCTTTCTCGACCCTCTTTAATTTTGTCAATCAGTGAAGGCATCAACACCAACTTAGCGAGTACACTATCAATGGAATCAACCACCTCGAGATCAAACTCTTCCATATCACGCTGCAAAGGTGGTTGACGCGGATGGCTTGTCTTTCGACTCCAGGCGTCGGCAACTTTATTGGCTTTTCCTTGATGATACTGAATCGAGAGGTCGTAGTCCTTCATCAACTCTAGCCATCGGCGTTGACGCATATGTAGTTCTTTCTGGGTGAAGAGGTACTTAAGACTTTTGCGATCCGTGAAGATTTCACACCTTTCACCGTACAAATAGTGTCTTCATATCTTTAGGGCAAAGACTACATCTATAAGCTCAAGATCGTGTACAGGATCATTATGCTCAAACGGCTTCAGCTGTCGAGATACATAAACAATCACTCGATCTTTCTGCATTAACACACATCCAAGTCCATTCTTAGAGGCATCACTGTACACTACAAAACTTTCACCCGAAATAGGTTGTGCTAAAACTGGAGCACATGTCAACTTCTCCTTCAATTCAGTAAAGCTCCTTTCGCAATCTGAGGTCCATTCGAACTTTGTCTTCTTCTGTGTTAATCGGGTGAGAGGCATAGCAATTTGAGAAAACCCTTCAACAAATTTGCGATAATAGCCGGCAAGACCAAGAAAACTCCATACTTTCTTAACATTCGTTGGCCTTGGCCATTCTGTGATTTCTTCAATCTTTTTGAGATCTATAGATATTCCATCTTCAGATATGACATGTCCTAGAAATGCTACACTGTGCAGCCAAAATTCGCATTTACTGAATTTGGCATACAGTTGTTTCCTCTGTAAGATGTCAAGAACGGTCCTTAAATGGGCTGCATGGGACTCTACATCTGGTGAGTAGATCAAGATATCATCAATGAAAACTACAACAAACTTGTCCAATTGCTCTTGAAATACTCGGTTCATAAGGTCCATGAATGCCGCGGGGTCGTTGGTCAATCCGGAGGGCATAACAAGGAATTCATAATGTCCATAACGTGTCCTAAATACGGTTTTCGAAATATCCTCGTCTTTGATCTTCAATTGAAAATATCCAGAACGAAGATCAATCTTACTGAAAATTCATGCTCCATGTATCAAGATACCTTTAGACAGTGTTTAAAACAGATTTATTATTGAAATAAAAACTTTTAATTGCTTACTCGAAGCTGATCGAATAGATCGTCGATCCTAAGCAATGGGTGCTTGTTCTTTATTGTGATCTTGTTGAGTTCTCGATAGTCGATACACAAACGCATACTTCCATCCTTTTTCTTCACAAACAGTACAGGAGCACCCCAAGGCGAGACACTTGGGCGGATAAGTTTCTTTTCCAGCAGCTCACGCAGCTGCTCCTTTAGTTCTTTCAACTCAGCAGGCGCCATTTGATAAGGAGCCTTCGATATCGGCTCAGCTTCCGGAACTAGATTGATTCCAAATGCGATCTCTCGATCTGGGGGAAGGCCTGGTAATTCCTCTGGAAAGGCACCAGGATACTCTCGAACTACCGGAACTTGAGAAAGGTCATGTGGCGCTTGATCAACACTTAGCGCATAAACTAGGAATCCCTCGTGTCCTTTCTTCAACGCCTTACTGGCACGGATCGCATTCACATAGATATTTTTGGCAAATTTCTTTAGTTTCAAACCTCCATGAAAAGTTACTTCTTTACGTGTTGGGTCCTTAATAGTAACGTGCCTTTCACTGCAATCAATGTGTGCGTAATTCTTGGAGAGCCAATCTATTCCAAGAATTATGTCAAAGTCGCTCATGTTTATTGGGATCAAGTCTGCTATAAATAGTTGTTCGTCGAATTCAATTTCACAACCGTTGTATAATTGATGGGAAACAAGCACCTGATCACCAGCTGCTTGAACTCTATATGGTGTCTCAAGAGGGACTGGATTATGGTCAATATTCTTTGTGAATTTCCTTGAGATAAATGAGTGGCTAGCGCCACTATCAAACAATACATTTGCAGGCATAGAACACACTAAGATAGCTCCTGAATCATGCAAGATTGACTAAACAACAACAAAGCAACAATACCTTGCAAAAATTTAAACATTGCATAAATTTTAAAACATACCCGTCACAACGTCATTAGCCTCCTCAACAGCGGCGTCAGTCATAACATGGACTCTTGCGTTTGAGCGCTGACGCTGATTCCTTGGTTGTTGCTGCTGCTGGGTCCCTTTCTCCGGGCAGTCTTTAATCATGTGGCCAACTTTCCCACATCCGAAGAAAGTGGTCCCCTTGTCTGGACAATCCTTGAGTATGTGGCCCACCTTGCCACATCCAAAACACTTACCTGCCTGAATAAAGCACTCTCCAACGTGACGCTTCTGACGGTGAGGACAAGCCGGAATAGCTGGCTGCTGCTGACCCTGATTCCCTATCTGATTCTTTTGTTGTGAATGGCGCTGGAAACGATTCTGATTCTTTCCTTGTTGTCCGGGTCCTCTGAAATTCCGTTTAGCTGCCTTGCGAGATCCTCCACTTCCAGACACTTTCCTTCCTCTCTTTTGTCCTATCTCATCTCGACGAATAATGTCTCTCTCTATTCTATAACAAGCATCAAGCAATGCTCCAAAGTTTACTGGATTTGCATTAACTAACCAGGTTCTGATCCTTGGATTCAATCCTCTTTCAAACTTCAGCATCTTGGTCTCCTCGAGACCGTCATTCATAGTAGATGGTTGAAATCTTCCCAAAGCAATAAACTTGTTGCCATAATCTGCCACGATCATTCCCTGCTCTTGTCTCAACGACTCGAACTCATGTCTCTTTTGTAACTTCACAGAAGGTGGTATGTAAAACTTGTTAAACTCCTGTAGAAACCTCTCCCACGATATCGGTCTCGGTAAAGACTGCAAATTGGACTTCCACGACTGGTTTGCTTCCCCAAGTAAGAATGGTCTAATGACTTGAGTTTTCACATCTTCAGGTGTACGAATTAATTCAAAACAGTTTTCTACTTCATCCAACCATTTCTCAGCGGCATCTGGGTATGATTTTCCTTCAAAGTGCGGTACATTAGCTCTTTTCAGTTTCTCAAAATAGTACTGAGCATCCCTGGCAGGCTCATGAGGCTGGAGAGGGGCATTCTGCTGCAACATCACTTGATCGATCTGGGTCACAATCTGGCAAAAATTCTGAAAAGCATGAATGTCCGGAATCATCTGTGGCAAAGGCCCCTAGGGTGGAGGATTATTCTGAACTGGGGTGGATTCTAATCCTGTGGTGGTGGTGGTGGAGGAACTTGAGCGGGTGGAGGAGGAATAGGCTCCTGCACCTCTGGTCAGGCCCTAGCAGGTCTGCCTCGTGGTCGTACCATCTGCACTATGGAGCGTCATAGTTTTATTCAAGGTTAAAATATCCAGATAAGCGACATAATTTAATTCGTAATCCAATAGAAATTTAAATGGACATTCAATAAGATAAGATACGAATTAAATTCTATAAAATTTCATCGACTAGGATTTTGTGATTAGATTAAGGCCCTAATTTCCAGTCTAAGTCATCCTAGTCTAAGGTCAACTCTCTTCTAAGATCATGACTTAGGTCTAAGGTCAAACTTAGATCTCTAAAATCATAACTTAATTCTATATTCTGCCCGAATCTAGAGCCTCGGTTCTGATACCACCTGTAGCGCCATGCACCGGCTCGCCCGCGTACTGTGCGCCCGTTGTACTTAACTACGGAGAGTACTAGGCGTCGATTCATAACATGTCGTAGTCCATAACCAAGTATATGGACTTTCCTACTTGCACATCATCAAGTAAGAAAAACTGAGGCAGAATAAAAACTTCTAAATGAAAACATGCCGAATATTCATAACATCTTCTACATCCATGTCCATAAAATAAAAGAGATGTCCGAATTTAAAGTCCCATCATAAGTTCATTAAACATAAGTCATCGTACTAAAGTCCTTAGGCTATCCTTCTCTCGTGCGCCTATGGATAGGGGACCCTAGACTCGTCATCGATCCACTCGACCTCGTTCCCTGCAGGCTCTGGGAGGAAAAATAATGGGGTGAGTGACAAAGTCACCAGCAAGTATACCATAAACAACCAAGAATTAAATGGAAAGTATACACAAGAACCAAACCCCAAAGAATTTGGTTTCGCAACATACCTGACCTTCGATTCATCACCCGTAAGGAAACAAGATCATAACTTATGTGACAAGAAATAATATTAAGATCATAACTTAGGAGATATTAAATCCTAACATCATAGCCTAAGTAATGGTGCATCAAACATTCGACTAGCCGTTGAATGCAACATGCATGAATATGCACATGTGATGCAGCATGATAAAATGAAGATAAGTTCGTTCTTTCTTTTTTTCAAAATATCATCGTAAATAAAACGAGAGAGTGTTCAGATCCATTGTATCCGGATCTGAGGTGGTCATACCATTCCCTTCAGATCTATTATGTCCGGACCTAAAAATGGTCATACCATCAATCATCGTCATCAGGTCTATTCTCTCCAGGCCTGTACAGTCATAAATCATCATTATCAGGTCTATTCTCTCCGGGCCTAAACGGTCATAAATCATCATAATCAGGTCTATTCTCTCCGGGCCTGAACGGTCATAATCATCATCAGATCAATTAACCCTGGATCTGGAGCGGGTTATGCTGGCCAGAAATCAATGGTACCAATAGGAATCGTTCTTTTCAAAACTGAAATCTTTCTTTGAAAGAGCTTTTTGTAATTTCTTTTACGTGAAATCAGTTTCGTAAATCATGTAAATGATGATGATGTAATGCATGACGTGCAATATGCAATTCATGACTAAATACATCACACAATACATGTTTGGTCTTGTTCTTTAAGCTGGAAAATTTTTCCAGAATTTACGTTCTGTTCATGCGGCCTCCAACATATCAAATCAGGCCTATTTTCATGATCTCATGCCACACGTATGTATAATGGAGTCTTAAAAACATGCCATAAAAATTTCGTAACGTTTCGAGATGGGTAAAACCCTTAAGTCATTAAGTCACTAAAAAGGGTACTGCTGAATCCAGCAGTACAGTACCCATCTTTACCTTAATTTCATGGCTATAAAATCTTATTTAATTTGGGCCAAAACCTGGAAAACATAGTAAACACATCAAGGAAAAATATTCTTGTGTCCAAACAGTTCATACAAGTCCAAATCCACAAGAATAAGGTCTCCCAATTTATGCAATAATTCTGCCCTGTTTTCCAGTTTCGTAACATCAACTTCAATTCAGTAGTTAACCCTTATAACAATAGTTCCAAGCTGATTTATTTACGTGGACATGTCATCTATGTCTTAAGTAATTACCTAAAAAATTCCAGAGCAATCCAATAGGTTTAGAGAGGTCATTTAATTAATTTCCCAAAACTGGTTGCATGCTGATTCTGGAGTGACCAGTTGTCACTAAAAATTTTATTACGGATAAAACACAAGGCCTTTTTCCAAAATTTCAACTCACAGATTTAATACACATACAAGGCTAGCATCATACCAAAAATCAGCTCATTTGCACGTTTATAAGATCCATTTCCAAGTCATACAACACACCACTTAAAACTGTCCAGCTCCAGTAGTTTTGTCCTTTGCCCCTTTTTCTTGTCAAGTGTTGACCTTCTAACCCTATTTCTCTAAAAAGATTCATTAGCCACTAAATACACCCTTTAAAATGAATATTCCAGGTTTCATAACATTCATTAAGGCATATATGAGTCACCCCAAAAGCAGTTTCACAATTTACACATAGAACACATCATCCTTGCACCATTTGCACTTGATAAGGTCTACCTTTGGTACAACTAATTCAAATATCACCTAGCCTTCATACCAGCCCATTTTCATGCACTAAAAAGGACTCATGTCACATATCAATTTGAGCAAAATTACACTCATGTAGTAAATCATTCAAACATGCAATTTTCATACATCCTTGGCCTCACAAGATATGTTCTTCACAAAATCAAAGTTCATTTCTATTACTCCTTCTAGCCGTCCCCTTACATAGTGAGAAGGATGAATCCTACCATGTTTATCTAGGCATGCAACACATTTGTATGCTAATTCATTCAACCATGCCAAAGCAACTTTGCAAAATTACATATAGCATACACGCCATCTTCATGCTTCTCATGCTTCACGCAAAATCTATTCTTGCCAAGATTCAATTTGCAAGTCCATGAACCATCCCATAACAGCCCTCATATCATATTGCATGTAGGCAAAGAACTCATCTTTGGAAGAATTACACACATGCAAGTCACTTTCCTGAAAGAACCACTAAGTTCTCATGCTTTACCCTTAGTATCTGCAACTAAGATTCATATCTTAAAAATGGCTAGTCATTCAAGCATACACTTCACAAATAAGTCAAGATTGTCTAGAGTATACTTGCCTCTTTTAAGCTAGAACCTTCCTTTAGCTTGGATCTTGGATGAAATGGATTGAAGTTTCCTCCACTAATCCATATGACATACGGTTTCGAGGGAGAAAAAGGAGGAACATTAGCTATCCATTCATATGAAGAATAGAGCTAGATTCATGCTAGATTAGCTTACCAAAATGAGGCTTGAATGGAGTTCAAACCACCAAGGTGTTAGCACCACTTAGTAGCTTGAGAAATTCTCACCTAGTGACCAAGGAGGGTCACGATTTTAGCAAGGAGAAAGGGGTATCAATGTGAGCTTCATCTTTTGAAATATGGAATTCACTTTGGAAGTTTAGCATGCAACTTACCTAGATGAGTCCTTAGAGCTTGGAGATGAAGATGGTTTTGAGTCTCCTATGCTTCAATGCTAGCCATATGAAATGAGGGCTTGAAGAGGAGTCTAAGTGTGCAAGAGGTTTTTAGTGATTGTCTTGGAATGAACCTTGAGAGTGTTGTGAGGTAGGGGTGGTAAGAAGCTTCTAGGATAGCTTGAAGAAGATTTCATGGGGTAGAAGAAGGGGGGTTGGCCGGCGGTTTTCCAAGAAAAAGAAGAAGGAGATTCTTCATGTTTATGGGCATGATCATGAGGGTGTCTTGGTGTTTTGAGCATTTTGACCACTTGCTGCTTTTGATGCCATGCAAGACAATCTCATGGAACACCACAAGAAAATGGGGCCAGCGGTTCTTGAGACAAAAAGGAGAAGAAGATTCTCCATGTGTATAGAAAGCATCTTTTGTGTCTTGCACCATTTGACCACTTTTTCCCGTCTTTATTTTATTTTATTTTTAATGGTGGTCTTAAGACTTAATTAAAATGTTAAGAATCTAGGAGAATTCTAGAGTCTCCTAGACTCCATGGTTGCCGAATTCTCTAAGGGATTGAGAGGGTATTTATGTCATTTCACTTGTGCCATGAGACATACTTATATAATTATACCATTTCTTATAATATCTAATTGCTTGTGTAGGTTTTTAGGCTTGCTTTTATGAAGGCCCTTAAGGTTAGTCTTCTTATAAAAGGAAGAACATTCTAAGGTCCTTTAAGGCCTTGTGGCAGAAATTCCAAGGTCTTGGAGGGGCAAAATGGTCATTTCACACGCTTCATAACACACACTTGTATAATTATATAATATCTACTTTAAGGAGGTTTAATCAAAGATGCAATAATATAACTTAATAAAATGTACTTGAAGGATCCAACCTTTAATTAATTCGCTTGTACGAGTCTCAAGTACAATATGATTTTTTTCTGTTGGGTACAACACTTTATATATAATGTTGTCGTACTAACAAGCTATGAAGCTTTAAAGCTTACATCAAATGGCAAACATCTGTTGTATTTGAACTATTTTCAGGTGCCACCATTAATGAACTAAACTGTTCATTAAGTGAAGTACTTAGTTAAATGAATTAAGTAGTTCATTAAATGGAGATATATTTGGAGAAGACATGATGGCAACAAATTGAAGAATGGAAAGTCTCCTTCTACACTCATTCACATGTTTTTGATATATATCATATATACATATATTCAGATTTTTTTAAAAAAAGGCACAATACATATATATTCCGACGTACTACCGACACGTTACATATATTACGAACGTATGTCAAAGTCACACCGCTATACTTACCTCATATTTATGAGTACATTTAGGTCTTATATCATATGATATAAGTCATGGTGGTAACAAAATTATTACAACACGTTGCAAGGTTGTAAACCAAAAATTGTCTTATCGGGTGATAAGCCACACAAGGTTAGTGACATAATCGAGGAAGCTACACAAGGTAACATTTCAAACTTTCTAGCAAGCGAAACACATGCTGAAAATTCAGCGTGTGAGACACAAGGTGGCCGATTTTTATGTCTTGGATGGAGACAAATTTGCTTCCAAATTTGTGGGGATTAATTGTAGAATACTTGGCAATGTTTTGAACTTCATTTGACACATGTTTTTCATTTTATTCTCAGATTGTTTCAGCCACTAAGTGATGACAAAACTCATCCAATCAAGGAGTGCCAAGTAAGCAAGGCCAAGACAATCATCCAATCAAGTTATGCCAAGTAAGCAAGATAGTGTCACATCTATACAAGGAATTCTTCCAAGGACATTAAAGAGAATTCTCAAGAAGGAAGAACACCCTAAAGGGGGCGGCCAAGATGGATTAAAAAGAGGTGAAGAGATCCAAACAAAAGCAAGGCAATTCTCATAATCTCTTAAGTGAAAAAGGAGCCTTCTACTCTCTTCTTCTACATTTCTTTCTTCTTCTTCTCTCAAGCCTATTGTTCTTATATTCATTATATTGAATAGGCTTTTATTAGACCACCATATGCGTTTCAATTGTAAAAGGTTGATCAAGGTGTGATCAAACCTTCATCCGTTCGGTGGTGGTTTTCGTGCTCGATGTGATTGCTTGTATTGCGTGTAAAGGATTGGAGTTGGTGTGTAACTCCAGCAAGCCTTGTGGTAAGGTGTTATTTTGTGACTTGTGATAACCAAGGAAGGTGTCCTCGAAGACTAGAGTAGGTTGTGTTAACCGAACCAGTATAAAATTCTCGGTGTTATTACTTTCAGCACTTTACTTTCAGTTTCTAGCACTTTGATTCGTTTTTATTACAATAGTAAAAATATCAAACAAATTTTAAAAATTACCAAACTTTTCAGAAACATAGCCACACACCTTACGTTTTATTTGGCATAAGTTTCAACCCATTTGGATAAGTATAAGACAATCAAACGTTAATAGTTCCGAGACTAGTGTAATCTGATTTTCAGACTTGCAAAAGTTGAGAACTTGAACGTATTTGGCATACTTTCCAAAGGAAGTTTTCAAAACTGTTTCAACCCATTAAAATAAATATCTCAAGGGGTTTGTCATTAAATTCTCATACCATTTGGAGTTATGGATTAATCGGAATAAAATTTTCAAATCAAACTACTGTTTCTGGCAGATTTGTGCAATCTGATCACAAACAATGTTTCAAAGGGTTTGAGGTTGAATTTTGATTTGAAATTTTTAGAGGATACTCAAAACATCGGAGAGTAGAATCTCTCTAAATTTCAGAATTTTTGAAGATCTGTAACCTAGTTTTTCAAACGTTTCAAATCAAGATCTGAAAATAGAAACTGTTTTCAGAAGATGGGTTTTTGGGTTAAAATATTTTAAAAACCAAATATTCTGCACCCACTATTCAACCCCCTCTTCTAGTGGTGCCTTATAGGTCCTACACATGGTTGAGATATGTCAAGTATTAAAAAGAGTACTTTTATCACACTTGTATGTAACATAGTTAAAATGAAAAATTACATGTTTTGGCCATGGTAACTTTTGGCCATCGGTTGCAAATGTTTACCAACCTAGTTGTTTTAAGGTTTACCTAATTATATGTATCTAAGAATATGTGTATGACATGATATATAAATTGTTAAATGAAGGATATGTCAAATAAGTGAAATTAAGTAAGTAATGATACATAACAAGGCCAAATGGGATGATTTAAGAAGCCTTGAAATAATATGAAAATTTGACAAGTTAAGATAATGATATTAGTGGATTGAGCCCAAAAGTGGACTGTTTTGATGATCCAAAAACATGGGCCTTAGAAAGGTCCATAAATGATATTTTAGTGAAGTTTAAGATATGGAACATGAACTAAGTTTGGAATAAACAAGTGCCAAAATTTTAAATAAGTAAAAAGCGCCAAAACCTAGCCTTCATGCATGCATATTTTGATCAATGTTTTGAAACGAGATGTTTTATCATACGATATATTTTTACGAAAATGTTTGATCACGTGACATGTTTTAAAAAGATTTTAAAGGGACCATACCACACGACGATTGAATCCGATGACACAGTTATGTTATATGTTGATACGGTTCACAGTTATGTTATTGATAATATGATTCACTGTTTTCACAGCATATGTAACATGATGATATGATTGGAGGCCGACCTGACATTAGTTGTAGTAGAGAGGACGTCAGGGGCAAACACATGTACAGTTACCTTATGCACCACATGACACTGGAACCTAGGTGAGAGGTTGGTGTCATGTGGCATATGTATGATCCCTATCCTATTGGCCGAGTGTAACACCTTATTCGAGACAAAGAATCTCTGCCTTATAGATGATACCATGTTTTCATTTTGGCCGAGTGTAACACCTTGTCCGAGACCCGGGATCTCCACCATAATGAGTCACCATTTAGAACTATGTGCACATGATGTAACACCGTGGTTTGACAATTGGAGTTCAAACTTTTGCACGTAAGACTATATGGGGAATCATTTGGTTTGTCATGTGTTATCGTTCGAACATGAAAAGTGCTACAACCAAGTTTTAAAACAGATTTGATATGAAGATTGCAAAAAGGGTATGTTTTGAAAAGTTTTGAAAAATGAACCATGCTACAACTTCATCAAGCATATGCATACACTCTGAATCACCCTATGGGATGCATACATAGACTATCAGTGTAAACTATGACGAACTTATAGAGAGTGATCTGTGACATGAATATAACCAAATGAGATTTAGCATAAGATGCGGATTAGAAGCATATTGAACAAGTAATTTAATGAGAGTATACTTGTTGGGCGATTCAATATCGCTCTCTCTATATTTTTACCATCTTGTAGAGCCCCGAGACCCTGAGTTGGACTTCGTTGATGACGAGCCAAGGATAGGACACTCATGAGCAGTTAGAGAGTCCAGCTAACCTATTTTGTACTTATGTATTTCAGACATGTATTTATCTCCCTTATGTACTGATGATATTTCAGATGTATTCGGACTTAGTCATTCTGCATGATGCATGTTGATTACGCTTGTATATTTTAGTATGCTTCCGATGTTCGATACATGTTTATGTTGACGTGCATATAAATATGATAAACGCCTTGTACTTCTCGTAGCAGAATACGACGGGTGCATTCTACCGAGACCCTAGTCCCGGGAGGGGTGCTACGTTGATCCATATATACAGTTGTGATGGTTGGATTAGATCTTCCAAAACATCAAGTCAAAACCCTTGTTTTTTCTAATTGATGAGAAGAAAGAAAAACTGAACGTGTGTTTTGAAGACTATAACCTCGTTATTTATAACATATAATATTGTCCATTATAATAATTAGATATTATTCTTTTGGTATCGTTTTACACTTTATGAGATAATTAGAATACAACCTAAACTAAATAATCACATCTATTTTGATCCATTAACATAAAAATAAATAATAAATAACTTAATATAGGTAGACTATGAAATTAGATTATTAGTAAACAATAGCCCAACAAAAAATGGTCATAGAAAAACGATAGAGACATATATTCACTACCTGATAGATTTTGGTTCAAAGTGATTCCTATATTTCTTTGACACGGTATAATCATGCATGTCAACAGTTCAAAGCGCATTAAGCGACATACAAAATTTAAGATGGTTAGTAACGGTGAATGTGATAAAAGACCAAAAAGAGTAGATGAAATATTTGGTCTTCAGTTTAACCAATTAACGTTCATCAAGCTGCTACAATTCTCTAATACCTCTCGTATAATCACCTTAAGTAACACGCGTTGCCTCTCCTTTTAGCCCCTTTTGTATTTCTAACCTCGTTTAATTAATTCTTAAACAAAGATAATGGAATTGATTGACCAAGGGTGACTATATTAGGAAATTCTAATAATTACATGAAAATTGTTTCTGAGTAGTTGGTAGGGA
>AP025107.1:31740-42552 GCA_036186865.1 Eustoma russellianum | reverse complement strand
GATAAAAGACCAAGAGAGTAGATGAAATATTTGGTTTTCAGTTCAACCAATCAACGTTCATCAAGCTGGTACAATTCTCTACTCCCTCTCGTATAATCACCTTAAGTAAACATGCATTGCTTCTCTTTTTAGCCCCTTTTATATTTCTTACCTCGTTTAATTAATTCTTAAACAAAGATAATGGAATTGATTGACCAAGGGTGACGATACTATGAAATTTTAGTAATTATATGAAAATTATATAAATAAAATGATTTATTTATGAACAAAATGAGGAGAAGAATATGTATATTTTTATATATATCTTGTGTGGAGACAAGCTCATCGTTATTAGGTATGTTGCACGTCCATATGCTCATCCGAATTGGATTAGTGTCAAAGACAACTTAAACATTACTAGAAGAGAAGGAAAATGTGAAAGAAATGAAACGATGGACGTTCCAAATGAACGAGTTAACATGTATATGAAATTATATACAGATTTAAGACTATATGAAATTATATACACATTCAAGAGCACTATCTGAATTAGACAGAATATGGTATAATATTGTGTGATTTTCAATTATCAAACCTCTTTCCCTACCAACTACTCAGAAACAATTTTCATGTAATTATTAGAATTTCCTAATATAGTCACCCTTGGTCAATCAATTCCATTATCTTTGTTTAAGAATTAATTAAACGAGGTAAGAAATATAAAAGGGGCTAAAAAGAGAAGCAATGCATGTTTACTTAAGGTGATTATACGAGAGGGAGTAGAGAATTGTACCAGCTTGATGAACGTTGATTGGTTGAACTGAAAACCAAATATTTCATCTACTCTCTTGGTCTTTTATCACATCCACCGTTACTAACCATCTTAAATTTTGTACGTCGCTTGATGCGCTTGGAACCGTTGACATGCATGATTATACCTGGATGTGATCACTGCAGGCAAAAAAAGAGGCAAAAATGAGGTCTCCTATCATAACCTGCCACGTGTTAAAAAAAAGCTATTTATTTAAAAAAAAATTCAATTCCTTACTAGTTTTAACACATGGCGGGTTATGATGGGAGGTCTCATTTTTGGCCTCCTTTTTTACCTGTTGTGATCTCATCCCGATTATACCATGTCAAAGAAAAATAGGAATCAATTTGAACCAAAAGATATCAGGTAGTCGGGTGTGTTTTGCTGTCTATAGCATAGTGGATTTCTCACTCTAGAAAATTCGCTCTGCCTGCTCTCTAAAAAAATCCATTTTTTCACTCTCTCTCCCCCCACTACCACAATCTCTTTCCTTTCCATCAACAAAAATCGCTATCAATACCACCAATGGATAACTCTTCACCACAACGTTTATTTTTCCACCGCTTTTTCAACTTTCTCTATCTTTTCTTCTAAACTCTCCCATCTCTCTCCATCTCTTTTTTCAGAAATCCAAATATACACCACAACCCACTGCTAGAGCATGTCCCTCTCTACCTAGCAGGCCACCATGACCTGCCGACCGCTACAAATAGCCGACGGAACAACCAAAACATTTCGGACATTCAGAAATGGCTTGTGCAAACCACTAGCTACATAATTTAGACATGTAGGAAGAGGTTCGTACCAAATCCGCTTGGGCATCCCTGCTTAAGCCGGAGTTTCGTCCGGATGCTCTATCAACCTTAGCTACAACACTCTTCACCATAGAGGGAGGTAGAAAAAAATTTAAAATCATTCTAACAGAGGTAGAAAAAGACAAAAGGAAATGGAGATACGCCATAGTAGGTCAGGTCATGGGCAAATATGGCCTCCTTCCTAAACATGAAACACTTTGCTAAAAACCGATGGAATGCTAAAGGACTACTGGAGGTGCAAAAAGTAAAAGAAGATCGGTCTATATTTAGGTTCCAATTGACTCCTGCATGTAGGAAATCCTTAAGCAATCACCCCTTCTTCTTGGTAACTGTATACTGTTCTTGAGACTGTGGTCCCCAGATAAGCCTATACAGAAGCTAAAACTCAACAAGGTACTAGTCTGGGTTTGATTTCCAAAACTAAAACCTCATTGCTTCAATACCCATGTCCTTAGCAGGCTTGGATCACTCATTGGGAGGCCATTATTCATGGATAAGCTGACATCCTCCCAGTCAAGGGTGGCTTTTGCTAGGATCTGTATAGAAATCCAAGCTGATGAAAAGCCACCCTCCAGTGTGCACAATATCGACGAAAATGGTAAAAGATGTTCCCATGAGGTTCTTTATGAATGACTACCCCCACTGCCTCAGATGCAAAACCTTTGGCCACTCTTGTAATCTGGCTCAAGAGAAGGCTGCTTAAATATATGACAACAGAAGAGACTGGCAAAGGCCGGGTACAGACAACACAAGAATGAGTTGCAGAAACCTAACCAACCCAACAAACTACCAAAACACACACACGCTGAACCCAAATAACAGAAATAACCAAAAAGGGAAACCTGAGAAACAGACTGAAGAGGTACTATCCATCCTAGTTACCTCTGATGGAGAACCTGCTGACGAGGAAAAGGAGGCTGAGCTAACTAAGGAACAGTTGAGGATTATGGAGGACATAACAGCAAACTTATACCCTCAAAATCCATGTGCAGCGCTGCCATGCAATGAAGGAGCTACGAAGGAGGACTCAAGATATAAGGTTCATTCTTCTCAAAACTCTTCTAATAGATTCAATGCCTTTGCAAGTTTAGAAGAAGAAGCTGTGGATACCACCAAAGATGAACCTTAGATTCCCACAGAAAACCAAACTAAGATCCTTGAGGTGGGAGGAAGATACCGCATCTGTAGGAAATGTAAGTAAGCGTAGGCAACATCAAGGTGAAACTAACTCGGATGAGGACTCTTTGGATAGTCTAATGCCATTAGGATTGATTATAAATAGCAATACTAAACCTGTGGTATCCTGTCCATCCCAACCTGAACTAGTCCTCAAGCATCCAAAGCCAAGATCGCCAAAGTCCAGCCTCAGGTTAGTCACCATTTTCCAGGCTGAAGGAAGTGGAATGTCCCTTAACATACTCCACTACTATTAACACCCAGGTAGGTACTTCTGTATCAAGCCCATTAAAATTGGATCAGGTGCAGACTTACTCTCATAAACATCCCTAGGATTCGACTATAAATGAGAATCTGAACCAAACTAGGTTTGAGGATCTCGGATCAATATGTAAAGACACAACTCTAGTAAGACAATATAGCCGAGGGGCCATTAGAGGTAGGCCTAGAAGCCGAGGGAACAAGCTATCCAAATAATAAAAATAGCATGTTGGAACGTTAGAGGATTAAACTCCCCTCTTAGACAACTAGAGGTTAGGAAATTTATAACAGAAAAGAACATAGGCCTAATATGCCTAGTGGAAAAAGAATTAGGTCAAAGAATCTACCTTCAATAATGAAAAACCTATGTAGGAATTGGGAATTTGCTCACGATTGCCTCCCAAACTCGGTTATTAGGATATTGATATCCTGGAATCCACTATACTTTGATGTTATGGATATAGTGAAAGATCCCACAAGAAGGAACTCTGGCGGAATCTTAGATATCAGCACCAAACGCATGGCGCTCAACCCCCTGTTATCATGGGAGACTTTAATACAGTCCTAGATTGTAGGTGCAAAATAGGGCATGGATCTATTGATACGCTAGCCATAAGGGATTTCACTGACTGGATCAAAGATATGGATTTGGCCAATATCCCTTCCAGGGGCTGCGAGTACACATGGTCAAACATGAGGGCTGGAACTCTCAGGGTTGCCTCAAGGATAGACCACATATTCTGCAATGGTATCCTCACAGTGCAAGTTAACCACTCATTTGGGCCTATCTATTCAAGTTATAAAAAGTTGGATAAATCACGAAAAGTTTAAAACCTTGTTGTTAGAAACATAGAACTCAAAGCTTCATTTAAATCCTCAAATCAACATCACAAAGAAACTCAAAAACCTAAAAGCCCCACTAAGAAGCTTAAATAAAGAATATTTCTGGATCATTTCTGCTAAGGTGGAGGATGCCAAGAAAACTCTGGAGATAATTCAAGAACAATTTAACAAAGACAACCAAACTACCACTCTACAAAAGGAGGAAACGAAACTGGCTGAACATTACACAAACCTCCTATACTTTGAATAGTCTTTTCTTAAAGAAAAAACCAGGGTAAGGTGGATGAAAGAAGCACAAGAATACCCAATTTTTCCATAGGACAGTCAAATCACATATGGCTAGAAAAAAATTCTTAGACTTAGAAATGAACAAAATATCATGATTGAGGATTGTGACGAAATCAAGAAAATGATGGTTAGCTTATTTGAACATCTGTTCAAAGAACCTAGCCAACACTCTGATCCCAACCTCACTTGGCATAGGAGTAAAATCAATGACGGGTTAGGAAGAGAACTTGAAGCATCAATAACCAAAAAAGAAATCAGGGACTCTCTTTTCTCCTTGAAGAGGGACAGTGCCCCACGCCCTGATAGACACACAATGGAATTCTATCAAGACAACTGGAATGTGGTGGGTGAGGACTTCATAGAGGCTGTAACTTATTTATTCACCCATAACTTCGTGTATTATCCTATAAAATGTACAACCATAACACTCGTACCAAAAATTGAGGGGCCCTTGTCAATAAATGAATTCAGACCAATATCATGTTGCAACATTACATATAAGGTCATTTTAAAAATTCTAGGCAACAGGCTAAAACCGCTACTTTTAGGCCTTGTAAATGAAAACCAATGAGCCTTTGTGAAGGGGATAAACATCCAGGATAATATCCTACTCGTGCACGAAATAGTAATAAGCTACCAAAAGATGGGAGGTCCTGGAACATGTGCCATTAAAGTAGGCATAATGAAAGTCTTCGACACGGTGAGGTGGGACTATCTCATGTGCGTCTTAGACTTCATGAATGTTCTAGCCCAATATTCATTGATTGGTAATTTTACATGCTCTAGGGGACTTAGACAAGGGGATCCCCCTCCCCATACCTATTCATCTTAGTTATGGAGGGGTTCACTCAGCTACTTAAAGCAGCGCCTTTCAGGTGATCTTAGCTCGGCAGAGCACAATGGACTAGTCAAAGTCACGCCATCCTCACCACGGCTCTTTGATTGCACTGCTGAGTGAGCACCTCAACTCAGTCACACATGCCTAGGCAGACATCTGCCAGCTACCTTAGCCATGCATCACGACATATGATGCCACGTGACCGCCATGTAGACGGGAGCTGCCAGCGGGGCAGCGAGGTGTCATCACCACACCACTCCTTGCCATGCAATGTTTACATCAACTTATATAAAGGAGTCATCCTCCACCAGGGGCCAAAAGGAGGTCGAGTTAAGTTAAGAAAAGGACCTTAACTCATCTCAGAAAAAACATCCACCTTCTCCTCAAGGAGAAATCCCTCCAGGTTGCTTCCACCTCTACTTTGAGCATATATTCATATAATCGCGCCAAACATTGACTTGAGCGTCGAAGGGTTTTCCCCTGAGCAGTAGCCCTGGGCCTCTAACGCTCCCCTTTTCCCTTCACAAGTTCCAAAAGTGGATGAGCACCTCGGTGTCTAACGGCGTTACTTCTCAGATCACCTCTGATCCACTTGGTGAAGAATCCGACTTCGTCAATTGGTGCTAGAATAAGGGCCTGAACCTCCGAATCTTCCTAAATTTTTGTATACATCTTGCCAAATAAGCTGTTTACAGCCCATGTTCTTAGATAAATAAAGACGCCCATCGTGGGGGCAAGATACTTTCTACCCCTGAAGATGCGAGCGTAACACTCAGCGTCCGTCGAAGTAGAGCTCTAGAGGCCAAGAAGAATCCTCAAGTCCAGTTGCTAGATTCACCTATGAGGAGCATGTAAGGGTCATACGATACGTGGCCCAAAATCCGAATGTATTCTAGGCTTTGGTGGACGAGATAAAAGGAAAGGCCCCAGCAGCGCGCAAATGAAGTTTCCTCCAGTGACTTCCGCCACAGGCCAAAGCATATGGAGTATTCCCCAACACGTCCATGATTTTATCCTAAACTCGAGAAAATTTTATGGACGAGGCAAGCAATTTAAAGCAGCGCCTTTCAGCTAAGCTCAGCTCGGGAGAGCACTATGGACCAAGCTAAGTGACACCACCGTCACCACGGCTCTTTGACTGCACTGCTCAGTGAGCACCTCAATTAAGCTACACATGCCTAGGAAGACATCTGCCAGCTACCTTGGCTATGCACCATGACATGTGATGCCACGTGGCCGCCATGCAGACGGTTGCCAAGTGAAGTTTCCTCCATTGACTTCTGCTAGAGGCAAAAGCATATGGAGTATTCCCCCAACACGTCCATTATTTTATCCTGAAGCTTGAGGAAAGTTTATGGCCGAGGCCCCAGCAGCGCCAAGTGAAGTTTCGTTAGTGACTTCCGTCACAGGCAAAAGCATATAGAGTATTCCCCAACACGTCCACGATTTGATCCTGAAGTTCGAGGAAATTTTATGGCCGAGGCAATTTAAAGCAGCACCTTTCAGCTGAGCTCAGCTCGACAGAGCACCATAGAGCAGTCTATGTCATGCCACCCTCACCACGATCACCTTTTCCTCAAGGAGAAATCCCTTCAGGTTGCTTCCACCTCTACTTCGAGCATATATTCATATAATCATGTCCAACACTAAATTGAGCGTCGGAGGTTTTTCTTCGGAGTAGTAGCCTTGGGCCTTTCCTTTCATGAGTTCCAAAAGTGGATAATCACCTCGGTGTCTAACAGCGTTAATTCTTAGATCACCTCTGATCCATTTTTTGAAGAATCCAACATCATCAATTGGTGCTAGAAGGAGAGTCTGAACCTCCGAATCTTCCTAGATTTCTTTATATATCTTGCCAGATAAATTGTTTACAACCCATCTTCTTGAGATGGATAAAGACGCCCATCGTGGGGTCAAGAGACCTTCTACCCCCGAAGATGCGAGCGTACCCCTCGAAGTCCGTTGAAGCAGGGCTCTAGAGGCCAAGAAGAATCTTCAAGTCCAGTTGCTGGATTCACCTATGAGGAGCATGTAAGGGTCATACAGTACGTGTCCAAAAATCCAAACGTATTCCAGGCTTTGGTGGACTAGATGAAGGGAAAGGCCTCAGCAGCGGCCAAGTGAAGCTTCCTCCAGTGACCTTTGCCAGAGGCAAAAGCATATGGAGTATTCCCCAACACATCCATGATTTTATCCTAAAGCTAGAGGAAAGTTTATGGTTGAGGCAGGCAATTTAAAGCAGCGCCTTTCAGCTGAGCTCAGCTCGGCAGAGCACTATGCATCAGTCTAAGTGACGCCACCCTCACCACGGCTCTTTGACTGCACTACTCAGTGAGCAACTCAGCTCAACCACACATGCCTTGGCAGACAGCGAGCTACCTTGTCCATGCACCACGACACGTGATGCCACATAGCTGCCATGCAGACGGGAGCTGTCAAGTGAAGTTTTTTCCAGTTACTTCTGCCAGAGGCAGAAGCATATAGAGTATTTCCCAAGACGTCTACGATTTTATCCTGAAGCTCAAGGAAAGTTTATAGACGAGGCCCTAGCAGCGCCAAGTGAAGTTTCCTTCAGTGACTTCCGCCAGAGGCAAAAGCATATGGAATATTCCCTAACACGTCCACGATTTTATCCTGAAGCTCAAGGAAATTTTATGGCCGAGGCGGACATTTAAAGCAGCGCCTTTCAGCTAAGCTCAGCTCGGCAAAGCACCATCGACCAGTCTAAGTCATGCCACCCTCACCACAGCCACCTTCTCCTCTAGGAGAAATCCCTTTAGGTTGCTTTCGCCTCTACTTTGAGCATATGTTCATATAATCATGTCCAACACTGACTTGTGCATCGGAGGGTTTTTCCGGAGCAGTATCCCAAGGCCTCTAACTCCCCCCTTTCCCTTCACAAGTTCCAAAAGTGAATAAGCACATTGGTGTCTAACGGCGTTACTTCTCGGATCACCTCTGATCCACTTGGTAAAGAATCCGACTTCGTCAATTTGTGCTAGAAGGAGGGCTTGAACCTCCAAATCTTCCTACATTTCTGTATATATCTTTCTAGATAAATTGTTTACAACCCATCTTCTTGAGATGGATAAAGATGCCCATCGTGGGGGTAAGAGACCTTATACCCCCCCCCAAAGATGCGAGTGTACCCCTCGACGTCCGTCGAAGCAGGGCTCCAGAGGCCAAGAAGAATACTCAAGTCCAGTTGAGGGATTCACCTATGAGGAGCATGTAAGGGTCATACAGTACGTGGCCCAAAATCCGAACGTATTCGTGGCTTTGGTAGACGAGATGAAGGGAAAGGCCCCAGCAGCGCGGCAAGTGAAATTTCCTCTAGTGACTTCCTCCAGAGGCAAAAGCATATGGAGTATTCCCCAACACGTCCACGATTTTATCCTGAAGCTTGAGGAAAGTTTATGGCCAAGGCAAGATGCCTAGGTCGGTGACCAAGCTATCAGCCATCATCTACTACCGAGCCACTAGAAGCTTTTGCGCTCCATCTCAAGTGCACGTAGAAAGAGCTACAACCACTACGACGTGGTAGAGAAGTTTATAAGAATTCCAGCAGCGAGTCACACGAAAGGCACACTGCTATGAAGCGAATGGAAGGCTAAGGCAAAGAAGGGATGCCACTGTTGGCCTCCAAAGCTCATATTTTGGCTGTTTTAGAGAAGGAAGGACTAGCAAAGGACCCTCCGCCCATAAAAGGGCCCATGGCCAAAAGGAATTAAGGGGTGTATTAGTGCCTTCCACCATGATTTTGTCCACGACACAGAGAACTATAGGCACCTCTTAAGTGAAATTGAGCGTTTGATCGAACTAGGTCATTTGCGAGAATTTTATAGCTCGAAGTCGAGTCTGCACAACAGGGTTGGGTTCAATCGCCCTTCTCCAGATGAATGTTGCCAACCTGACTACCGTCGGGAGGGCATCTGATGAAGATATAGACTCAAACATAATTGGGTGAGTGCAGCACAGCGCTGTGGGCACAGGGTTAACCCAAACCGGCCGGCCCTAAAGATGCCCCTAGGCAGTCGATAAGACCACCTTGGATAACCTCCATAAGAGGTTGAAAATAGGCCAAGGTGAGCGGCCTTACGTGCAGGCAGACCCCAGGGTCGCCTACTTCAGTTGGCAGACGTGCTGGCCTAAAAACTAGAAGATCGAGTACTCGGATTATGTCCAAATTGTTTTATATATACATGTAAATTATTTGAAAGAAAAAACAAGTACATATTGTTCAATATTTGTTGCTATCTTCAGAATGTGTGTTCAGATAAAAAGTAGGTCTAATTTGAGCTGTCTCATTTAGCGTGAATGGAGCATGGAGACTCAGTATCTATCAGTGCGGCCAAAGCGCTATTCTATCCTTCGCGATAATTATTCCATGAAGACTATACAGCCTTGCTCTTTACAAGGTTTAAGCCACCGTCGAGCCGTGCGGCTGATTTTACACATATTAGTAATTGTGCATGGTTGGCTTTTATTACTCAATTTTGATGCGATGCTGAGGTTATTTACTCAGTTGTAGCTATTGCTACTGATGCTCTAAATATCTTGCCGCGATTCCTATCATTAGTGCAGCCGAGCTTAGCTTAGCATACCTAATTGTTGCGTTTTCTATTTTGGGCACTTCAGCACATGTTTATACTGTAGCCTTGTGTAGCTCGATGTGTATGGTTGTTGCGTTTACTATTCTAATTGTAACATCAACACAGCTTAGCGAGTATATTCATCGTTTTTCGATTATTTAACATATATATTAACTTTTATTTTTGAGTTCTCAAGCTCTGCTCACACCTTGCCAACTTCAATTGGTCCTATTTACAAGGGTGAGCTTGTTAATGCCATGTTTGGCTGTTTAAGTTCCTGACTACAAGCTCAACGTTCTTATCCTTAGCAAGAAAGTTTGAAAGTTTAACTCCGTATAAGAGAATATTGAAGCCAAACAAGTTTTCTTCGTTCAAGAGATAGAACAGTTACTTCAAAAGCTATCAAATCAAGATTAACAGAGGATAACAAATTTCTAGTTACAAAAGATCCTCATTAAGATCTACAACTTCGCTAAAGCATTTACGTTGCGCGTCAAACGCCTCTTTGGTGTTAGAGTTATACAGCTCAGCTACGTGAGGGTCATTCTTATCTGGGCAGGATCCACTCCAATGCGGACGTTTATAGCCTCTATATGGCCCATCTCCATGGCATAGCCTTACAGAAGGGCCACATTTTCACTTAGGAAGGTGGATTTCTTGAATTCAACGATTGCTTGCTGCTGAGCTTTAGATAACGGTCGTGGAACCAACACAACTTCACTTTGGAGCTCAGCTTTTTCACGCTCCCCCTCTGCCTGATTTTTGTGTGCCTCTTCTAGGTTAGCCATAAAGGTTTGATTTGTAGCCTCGGCCTCTTTCAGAAATGTTCCATCACTGCTGCCTGCCCTTGTAGAGCCTCGTTGTTCAAAGAAGACGCAACCAGGGTAGCTTGCGCAGCCGCCCGCTCTTCTTCGTCTTCTCCAGCTCAGCTTCAAGTTCAGCAATCTGCTGAGATCTTTCCTTAGCAAATTTGGCGAAGTGAATTTGAGAATTCATTTCCTTCTCTAGAAGTTTGCTCGAATCCTCAGCGCGATTAAGAAGCCCCAGTTGAGGGGCTCTGGACGACAAAGAAACCCAAAAAGTTAAAATCTATTAAAAATCTAAATCAGGGTCTCAAACAAGTACAAGGACTTACCAGTGCTAGGTCGCAATGCAACTGGTCTATGAGCTCTCCAAAAGATAGATTTTGGAACTTTTTTATGTAAGCGA
>AP025107.1:0-31730 GCA_036186865.1 Eustoma russellianum | reverse complement strand
AAAAAAAAGAAAAGTTAGCAAGACGTGAACAAGCTGGTAATAGAAAAAATGGTGGTGAGAACCACTAGGATAAGGAGATCATCTCCAATCACTTGAAGATGCCATAGTCACCATGACCAACACCTTAGCACAGTAGCACTAGTTGATGAATTAGCAGGCACCACCTCCACCACCACCATGCTTGGGCCTGAGATTCTTCGACATGAAGACGCAGAGGAGTGGTGGCACAGCACAACTGACACTGCCTATCATTCGAATCCAATTTCAGAGTGAGTTCAGGAGGTATTACCTACCGACAATACAATCTTCAGAGCATGGCTCTAGATCTACGATGGAAATGTAAAAATTAGGCCATGACATCAGAAAATAAGTTACGATTTTGCCTGTAAGTCACAATATTAGACATAAGTGATCATTTGAGCATAAGCGATGACCATGAACATAAGTATTGATCTCAATTATAAGCGATGATCATGAACATAGGTCACGATCTTAGACATAAGTAACAATCTCGATTAAGAGTTAACTTTAGACATAAGTAACTGATTTAGTAATAAGGGTCGATTATATGCCATTTATGATTTGGAAATAAGACATCTTATACTTAAGAAATGATTATACTAAGAACGATTCTAGAAATAAGTTATGATCCTAAACTTAAGAAGTCGATCGGTTACGAAACCCGTACACCTAGGGTGTCCTATACAATTCTACGTTATCTAAGTTGATCATAACTCTTCAAGCCGTGATCTTAGTAACCTTAGTTGAATACTATATAATTAATTTGAATGAATTAAAATGTTAACCAGAACACCCTACCACAAACGCTAGTGACATATTAATAGGTCAAGCAGTAATTTGGGCTGCTTCACTGCAACAACAGCATGGGACCTAGTAACATTAGGGTAAAGTAAAGCAGGTACATACCCTACAGACTTAGGTCTAAGTTGAGACAGTAGCTACTAAGAAATTAATTATTATAATATGATATATACTAAGAGATGATTTATAGAGAAATGAGAGAAAGTAATTAACGATTCATAAGCATTATAATCAGTAGAGTTTAGTAAGAGAATCATACAAAGGAATTTATAGTCTAGGGTTAAGATTTTGAAGTTTAGAGTTATTAAGTAGGACGACGATATTAGTCTTATTAGAGGTATTGATCGGTAGCAAAAGGCATGAATCGACTATAACAAGCACATAGAAATAATGAATCTTTACAAACTTTTAGTTAAGTATTGATTTATAGAAACATCGAGCTACTTGACTTGAATTTAGTAGGCTTGAATTAAAATAGAGCGGGCATGAACAAGTAGAGCTGCTTTCCATATGAACTAGATTAAAATTAACGGTTCAAATAACCAAGTAACGAGGTACAGTGGATCAGTGTGTCGCGCAGAAGCATGGTGAATTAGAATACCTTAAGTCAATCAATAATTAGTGTGCCATGCTAGAATTGGACCAATTTAAGTTAAAGATTTTACCATGAGTAGGCAAATGTTAGACTTATAAGAAACTGTACATAGGAGAACTTATCCACAAAAAGAGGATGACTTATAGAATCATACGAAATATTGCACTGATATATTTTTTTCAAAAAAATAAATATTTTATATAAGCACGTACACCAATGTATAACTAAATGTTAACAAGTACTTTAACAATTTGTGCCTACTGAATCACCTTATTGAGTCTCATTTTTTGTAATCTACTAAACCTTATGACGCTAAATTCTTTTATGTATCGGTAAATCAACATAATAAAAAAATGTCAATTCTATTGACGACCTTAAAAAGGAGAAAACTTTTAAACTACTGATGTTATTCAAAATGACATGTTTATATATATTCCTTACATAAGATTTCAAAGTTTCGTTTCCTTACATCTATTTTAGTCAAAATTAATTTTACCTGACGACTATCGATATTACAAACAGTTTATCTACTAAAGTGTTTTCAAAGGTATTTATCCGCTTGTGATAACCTTACTTAACTTTTATGAATCCAAAAAAAAGGAGTAGCTTTCAAAATGTACATTTCTTTTGAAAAACGAAAGGTACCGTATTCAAATCGTTTTATAAAACCTGACATTATTACGGTTTTAACTGTTTTAATGCCATTTCATCGAAACACTTTACGAACAAGTTATATCATTGTTTTTATGAGAGGTCATTTGAGACACTGCTTAGCGAAAACAATACATGATACCATGGGTATTGTGTTTACAAAAAATAGAATGTATATTATTTCAAACAGTTAGAGATGTAGTTACGTAACCTATTTTAAATTGAAATAAATATGTCCATGCATATACTTCGTATACTAGGTTATTGATGATATATCTGAGAAAAGTAAGGACAAGATGATAGAACTAGCTCGTAAATACATAAGAATTGATTTTGGGACTTGATTCTATATCTATGAAGTGTAATGAGTAATAAATCGGAGGACTTGATGGATATTTTGGACAGTAACTAGGAGATGAATCACATATGACGAGTTAAGAATTCAGAATTGTAGATTACAATAAGTTGAATGATACACGTCAAATGGTATAAATGGAGGTTTATAAGTTGTCGTTATGGAGAATTAAGTTAAAGATTATAGTGCATCTAATAACTGATTTTAGAGAGCTGCTGATGGTCGCAGATACAAGTACGTTATACACCGTCGATTGGGTTATAGAACCCCAATATGATGACAATAGCCTTAAGTTGATTGGATAATCATAGGTAGATTAGGTTATGAGCTTACATAAGCGAAGAGAAATGTATTAGAAATTACTTGTGTCTATACAAGGAATGATTCTGAGGATTTAGTCCTATTTCGAGAAAGTATAATGTTAACATATCAACATATGCAATGTATGTATAGTTCAATCATTATCCAGGTTGATGAATCAAGTAGAACCATACTAAGTCGTTGATTACACCATACGCAAGTTTCGAGGACGAAACTTTTTGTAAGGGGATAGGATGTTATAACCATAAATTTTTAAAAGAAAAAACATTATTAATTAAATTAAATTTGGTTAAATTTAAAATCTGAAATTTTAAAAAAAAAAGAAATAAAAAGAAGATAATGAGTTAATGCGGCCATTAACCACCCTATTAACTCCCACAATCTCTCCTATGATTTACCTTCCCATAACCGATTTTGCCATATTATATATATATACAAAAAATCAATTAATGAAATGATGCCATAAATGCACAACCGTTTCTTTCTCCCACGCACACACATTCACAATAGTCACAAGTTGAAATATTTGGCTGAGAGCAGAGAGAGGGAGCTGCAGGGAGAGAAAAAGAAGGGAGATAGAAAGGAAAAAAGAAAAACAGAGAAGAGAAGGAAGCGAATGAGAAAAAACCACTCGCACCAATCAAACCACCGTACCTAGGAAATTATTCATGTGAGAGGTAGGTTACCCTTCCCGCTTTTGGATTTATTCGGATTCCTCGCATATCGGATTGGTTTTATTTGTTTTGCATGTGTTGTTTTCTTTATGTTATTTTATCCATATATCTTCTTGTTTTGGTATGAAAATTGCATGAATGGCCTTAGATATAGATCACATAGCACAGAAATATGTTGGATTGGGTTCAGTTCGTCGAAAAACGCGCCTAGAGGCAGCACATGTAGCACACGCGCGGCTGTCACAGGCGGCGTGTGTGGCCTAAATCGCTGATATAGTGAAAAAATAATTAAAAGGAAAAGACGCCAGACTGCCAGCGGGCCAGCAGGCCGGACTCTAGAGCCGGCCCATATTGCATTGTAAATAAAAAAATTTGGGGAGGCCAGCAGGCCAACTGTCTAGCGGGCCAGGCTATTGTAAGAAAAGGGAAAATGGTCAGCTTTGGTTTTAGGGCCATGATGTATTAAAAAAATTCTGAATTAAAAAAACATAATAACAAGAATAATAATAATAAAATGAAAAATAAATTAAATAGTATAATTTAAATTCAATTAAATTAAAAAAATTACTGGGAGCCTAGGCTAAAAGGAAAAAATAATTTTAATAATAAAAATAAAATAAAATAAAATAAAATACATAAATATAAATTCTTAATTAATTAAACTAATAATGTTTTAAGAATAAGAAAAATTTAGAATCCCAACAAATAAATTATAATAAAAGAAAGGAAAATAGTAGGAGAAGATAAAAATAATTAAATAAAAGATTAAATTGCGTGAAAGCCTAGAAAAAATAAAATAAATTGTAGAAACCCAAAATAAAGTCTAAAAAGATCAAATAACGGTAGAAGATAAAATATAGTAATGAACCCCCACACAACATAGGGTAATATCGCAATATAGGTAATACGCAACATAGAACGGAATGTGCAACATAGGTGAATGAAAAGAACAGTGTGAAAGTGTGACGCATTCATGGCACGAGCATTGCATTTGGCCTATGAGCCGTGTGGTCTTATGGGACGTGTGGCCTGACGAGGCGTGTGATGGGTGTATGGTAATAACAGTTACCATCACCTAATAGAACCCGAGAGATGCATAGCATAACATGGAAAAGAAAGTGCATAGTGTGTGATATAAAATAACTGCGTGTGACACGGTAGAGATGAAAGAGCATGCATCATGAAGTTGCGCGTTGCATTGGTTATTGATGTGATTTTTGTTGATCTTGTTATTAAGTTGTTTCAGTACTACGATTTGAGATACGGATTGGGTCGGGTATGTGCTACTTCTTTATTTATGTTTTATTGCTTCATTTTTTTATCTGTTTTACCTGCTTTATCTGTTACCCGACTCAGTATGTCAAAGTCCTTTTTCGGAAGAGACGGGTAACCTACGAGTGACTCCCATCACTCACCCCTCATACCTTCCCTCCACAAGTGAGCAGGACTTCGAGTATATCTTTATAAAGGATGGGACCGATTGTGCGAGCTGGGGAGAGTGAGCCGGGCTTAGGGCTTGTGAGGGATCGTGTGACCGGATGCTTTCAGTGGGATAGTTAGATGGCTCTTTTCACCTAGACTCTTTACTTGTCTTGGGATTATTTCAGTTGTTCATAATTGACGTAGTGGTCTCGTCAGCCTTTGTACTTTGTCTTACTTTCGATGGATTTAATTTAATTAAGACATTTATTTCTTTTTATTATCGTTTCCACGAAAAATTTATACGTCGTTTCTGACGTTTAAAGAAATTTGATCGACGCCTTGTAGTTCTCGTAGCAGGCTAAAACGGGTGCACTGTTTCCGATGCTAGGGCTCAGGAGCGGGGCGCTACATCTGCCACCATGAGCAATCACTCTGGCATGGCTCATTGATGTGGATGCTTCTTTTTCTTTCCCTTCTGGACTTTATCGCCCCAACGAGGTCAGTAGTCACAGATGCCATAGTTCCTACAAAGTCACCAGTTCAGCCAGCATCAAGTCGAAAGTGCCATAAAAATACAAATGCTTGATTCTTACCCTTGATGACCTCTAAATTTTCCTCCTCTAAAATGCTGAAACTGGGGCCACACACCATACGA
Source organism: Eustoma russellianum (assembly GCA_036186865.1). Lineage (NCBI taxonomy): Eukaryota > Viridiplantae > Streptophyta > Magnoliopsida > Gentianales > Gentianaceae > Eustoma > Eustoma russellianum. Next base: position 26,235 of record AP025107.1, on the reverse strand, counting down.
TCCAATTTTAGGCAATCTGAACTGACAAAACAGAAGAATGAGCTTCGGAAGATTTGGGACGGGCAGAGAAACACAAATTTTGAAATATTCTTCATACATCGCCTCATACCCCACTTGGGGATCATGGACAGTGTAGCCCACATGAGGAAGGATCTGGTCAGACCTATCGCGATCTATTTGGCGGATTTGGCGGAGTTCAGTCTGGGACAAAGTGCAAAACTTAGTCTCCACTAGGCCTGCGGCTTCAAACAATACTTACTGACCCAAAGAATAGGGAATTTAAGTCCATCTCTCTAAGTTGGTTGTTCAGGCTAGGGCGCTCTAAAGGTGCCGCGTTGGACGTTGTTTTTCTAGGACTAGCAATGCTTCTTGGCCCCGCTGCAGTATCCGAGTTCCCTTTGTAGGACCACCAAGAAAGGGAACTCTCTGATGCGCGTCGGTAGAGGCGATTTCAGGGTTCTGAGAATCGCTAGACATTGACATAATGGATGAAATAAGGCTAGAAAAAGGACTTATTTGGAAGAAAAAGGCTAGGTAATCAAGGAAATTGAGAAGCTCAGGGAATTCAAGAATTTCACAGCACCAGATTGGATGAAAGCCGGAGAATATTCTCAGGAAGGTCGAAGTGGGAAATCAATGGCCAATTTTAGCCTATTTATACCCAAGGAAAAAGAACCGTCGTGCAAACGTGGGATAATCTGCAAATACTCCCACTAACATCACGTCCCTTTTTAATAAAGGTTAAAGTAACCTCTAAGCCCACAATTCAGCACCAATGAATCAGATATTGACACGTTGCAAACGTGGGCCAGAAAAACAAGATTAGTAATTTAATGAGCAGTTGAAGATTAGCTTTCCCTTCTTCACCTCGGAAAGACTAATTATGATGAGGATCAAGGGTCCGATGAGGATCAAGGGCCCCATCAAGAGGTCAAAGGTCCTATAACAAGAAGGAGGGCAAGGGAACTTTGTCATCAAGTTGCCACCTTCTTGTACAAGCATGTTCAAGATGAGCCTAAGACTCCTTGGGTTCATTTCATTGAACCTTCAACTTGAGCATGTATCGCATGCACGTCTACATTCTTGTTTTTGAATTTTATCTTGTGTCTTGTGATCTTTGTTTTATGTCTTTTCTTTGTAGGTAAATTAGGTACAAGAGAATGTTTGAAGAGAATGTTTCAAGAGAATGTTTGAAGAGAATGTTCAAGAGAATGTTTCAAGAGAATGTTTCAAGAGAATGTTGAAGAGAATGTTTCAAGAGAATGTTTCAAGAGAATGTTTGTCTATACTAAGACAAATTCAAAAGTGTCCAAGATAGAGTCTCTTGATCAAGTTGAAAATCAAAATCATCTCCATTATCCACAAAGGGGGGCGGCCATATCTAAAGCAAATGGATAATGATCAATTGAGTTTAAATTCAAAGCTAGGCTTGAATTTAAAATTCAACCTTAATTTGAATTCAATCTCAATCAATTGGAGACTTAAAGTTCAAAAGGATTTCAGCCTAATCTACATCCACTCCAAAGAAGTCACACACCAACATGAAGTCATTTTGAAGGATAAGGATCAGACGCCAATTTTTGAAGCAAAGAGGAGATGGCAATTCAAATTTGAATCCAAGTTTAAAATTCAAGTTCAAGTTAAACTCAATCTCCAACCAGCATTTGAATTCAACATCTCAACCAATTGAAGACATCTCACACGCCTAGATAAGCATCCACACGCCACTTGAAGATCAAAAAAGATGGGATTATAATTCAAAGATTGAATTCAAGTTTGAAGTCAAATTGAATCCAATCTTCAACTAGCCTTTGAATTCAAGTTCAACCACATCTCCAACGCCAATTTCAGCATCTCCAACGCCAATTTCATCACCAAACATGACTAGATTCATTGAAGATAACATCTTTCAAGCATTTCAAGTTTTAGCTAGAATTATCTTAGTTTAAATTTTCAAGCAAAGTTCAAATTTAAACATTTGTTAGATAGCTTTATTTGAATTATCTCTAGCCATTTTCAAGCTAAAGGGTGCGTCTACTAGGCCTATAAATAGACCCCTTTGGCTGGTTGTAAACACAACTTTTCGATGAATAACAATTCTTGATATTTTCTTCACTTCGAGTGATACTTTGTTTTCTTGGTTTTGCATTAAAAACCTAAGTTAAGATCCTTCAAAGTTGAGCGATTTGAAGGTATTGCCATTGCTAAAAGGTGCCGTCCAGGAGGGCCGTTTTGGTTTGCCTGATCAACGACCATCTTATAGTGTTGGTCTTGCTCGTTGTCCACACGTTTGATCACTAAGGAAGCAAGGGGAAGTTTACTTCTTTGTGCCTAACCCTTTGTGAAGGACGTTTGGAAGGTGGAATTGTTGGAGCCCACGAGTTGCACGCATCAAATTGGTATCAGAGCCAGGTTACTCTATTCCACCATCTATCATTTCCTTTTCGTTTGAGTCTAGTCATTTCAATTTCAGTTGAGTCCTTCTTCTACTCCTCCCCCTACACGCCATTTGTCTTGCATTCCATTCCAAAAAAAAAAAAAACGTCCAAAACAAAAACATTGCTTTGAGTCCTTACACGTTGCTGCATTTTGCTTTTCATCAAGTGTCATTTCCTTTATTTCCTTTCGCATCACAATCTGATTTTGAGTCGTTCAAACTTGAACAAATTAGGGTTCGTTGCATTTTAGGTTACATTCAGCTTTCTTTAAAATAGTCCAACCATCAGCCTATAAAGCTACCTCGGTTTCAAATCATCTTGTTGCTACCGAAGCTTTTAGTTGGTGATGATTGTATGCATCTTATGATTCGCATTGTGATTGATTTCATGCTTTAAGACAAGTAGTCATACGTGTGTTTGCCTTCCCGAACCATTTTCAAAACCCTAATTCCCCCACCCCACCCCACGGCCCAACCAACCCCACCCCAACCCAACCTTGAAACGCACCAACCTGGTCCAAAAACAACTCTATTTACACCCCAAACAAAAACCCCCAAACCATTTTACCCAAAAACAATCAGATTCTAAAGATCCCAATTCATTCAAATAAACCCTAACCCTAGAATTTGAATTTTGCTCAAATTCTGTCCTAGACCAACCAATATCCAAATTGGCCACACCAATCATCAATTACCAAACCAAATAGTCAATTTACAACATCCGTTCCATTCCTACAACTACATTCCGCAAAACCCCAAAACGTTCAAAACCATTCTAAATCAAAAAAAAACCTAACCCTAACCCCTATTCGGCCTTACCCAATTTCCATCACCTTCCAAGGTCAATTTTGTTGCAAGTCCAAGATACAAATTGCATTTTAAATACATTGCACTATTCTGTCCAAAAAACGCAAGTGCTAAGCGCAAACAAGTGAAATTCCAATTCTGCCCTTAGTCAAAAAAAAAAGGAGAATCTGAATCTTGCTCAATTGAAATAGCAAGGAAGAAAAAGAAAAACAAAAAGAACAAGAGCAAAGAAAACGGGCAAAACGTTTGTGCATTGCGTGGAAAATTTTTTGGTACGACTTGCAAACCTTGGATACCATATTACCCACTTTCCCGTCCCCTATACCCAATTCTCCAACTCTTGATCTTCTTGAACCAATCACACATTTGGTTGCTCGATTGTTGCATGACTTGAACCATTTTGTGGATAGTAAGTGCATAGAATCAAAATTAACTAAAGATTGCCCACGGCAACCCTTAGTTCATCTTTGGTTCAGCCTTATACATCAACTTTGGTTGCTTATTTTCTTTGAATCTTAGTAGAAAGTTCAAGTTTGAATTCATTTGAATTGATTCTACTTTGATACTAACTGGTGCAACTTGAAAGCAAAAAGGAAGAAACAAGCGGAGAACATTGTGGTTTGAAGAAGCCTTGGCAATACACTTCCTTATTGATCACTTTGAGACTTCTTAACTTCAGGTTATCCAAGAACCAAAGTGGTAAGAGAGTGGAAAGAGTCGAAATCGGAGTGTCCATAGCTTATTTTGTTTACTAATCCCTTAACGTTTGTTTGTCTTTGTGTTAGTTTGCTTCTTTCTCTTTTTTCCTTTTTTTTCGTTCAATTCCTTAGGTACAATGGCCAGCAGCAATTCCGCATCTAGCAAGTCTAAAGGAGCCGAAACTGTTGACAATACTCAACAACAAATGCTGGAAATGCTTAAGAAACTCATGCACGACAATGAGATAATTAAGCATCGCTTGGAAGACGTGGAGCGAAGCTACAAAACAAGTGATGGCCAAGGAACAAGCAGGGCCGTTCCACCACCACAACCAAGGCGCCATCCTCCAGAAGAAGTTGAGGACGATAACATTCGACCCCCACACACCGAAGCGAGACGGTTTGCCCCTCCTACACAAGCAAGAAGATACGCTCCAAGAAGGTACAATGATGATTATATTCCCTTTGAGCATGATGATTATGACTTTGATGACCACCATCCCCGTGGTTACCAAAGACGCCAAAATCCCCTTTTCCCGCAAGATGACGATTTTCTCAAAACCAAAATAAGTATTCCCACGTTTTATGGTAAAAGTAATGCAGAGGAATATTTAGAATGGGAAACGAAAGTGGATTTGATCTTTTCTTGTACCAATTATAGTGAATTGCAAAAAGTGAGGTATGCTTCGATTGAATTTTCTGGTTATGCACTTAATTGGTGGACGAATTTGTGTCGAAATAGAACTAAGACGAGACAACCCCCAATCGCCACTTGGGAAGAAATGAAGTTTGAAATGCGTCAACGTTTTATTCCAAACAATTTTGAGAGTTCTATTTTCACAAGCTTGCATAACTTACGGCAAGGTTCCAAAAGTGTAGACGAGTACTATAAAGAGTTAGAAATTTTGTTGGAGAGGTCTAACTTGCAGGAACCTGAAGAGGCCACCAAAGCTCGTTTCTTACATGGTTTAAACAGGGAGATTGCGCAAAGGGTTGATCTTCAACCTTATCTCGACCTCACCACCATGGTACATATGGCTGAAAAGATTGAAGCACAATTAAAGGTACGTAACTCCTCCAATTTCAATTCCAATTATCGTACTAATCAATCTTCATCAAGATTTCACAGCAAGCCTTCAGGAACAGGAAGTTCACGGCCTACAGGAGGCCAAGCACGTGACCAAGGTGCGTCACAAAGAATGGACAATCGTGTGCAATCCACACAAAGGAGAGACGAACGCACCCAACAAAAGGCTCCTGCCGGAAATCCTTCGGATTCCTCAAACAGGTTTAGAGACATTAAATGTTATAAATGTCAAGGACGTGGTCACATAGGAAAAGAATGTCCTAATGCAAAAAGAATCATGTTAATTGAAGAGACAAACGAATATGTGTCTGAGTCCGAGCATGAAAACGAGTCTGAGCATGATAATGAAATTGAACCCGAAGAGGATCTAGGCGCACTAGATGATTTTGACACTAAGGAGTTTCTTGTTGTGCGTAGAGCTTTAAATGCATATCCGAAATTAGATGATCACGAACAACATAGAGAAAACATTTTCCATATTCATTGCATGATAAATGGTAAAGTGTGCACCATGATCATTGATTCCGGTTCTTGTGCGAATGTGGCTAGCATCGAATTAGTAAGAAAACTGAATTTGCCTATGACTAATCATCCGCATCCTTACAAACTTGCATGGCTAAATGACTGCGGTGAAGTTAGCGTAAGTAAACAAGTTTTGATTTCTCTTAGCATTGGTAGTTACAAAGATGATGTTTTATGTGATGTCGCCCCAATGCATGCTAGTCATATCTTACTTGGTAGGCCATGGCAATTTGATAGACATGTGACATATGATGGTTATTTGAATCGTTATTCTTTCAAATTGAATGGCAAATTGTACAAACTGCATGCACTTCCACCACACAAAGTCCACGAGGATCACCAACGCATGTCCAAGTCTAGAGCCGATCCTAAGGAAAAAGAAGCCGAGAGAAAATTCGTGGAGTGTATGAAAAGTGAGAACAAAAAAAATGAGAGCAAGGGAAAAGAGGTAGTGCCCCTAAGTGTCAACGAGTCCAATAAGAAGTGTGGGTATTTCGCAAAGAAAAGAGAGGTTACACGTGCACTTTATAACAACCAAACTGTCTTCATCATCATCCCAAAGTCGTGTCAACTTGCCCTTGAAGAACTCCCACCAAACTTACCTACCTCAGTTGCGTCCCTTATCCAAGAATATGAAGTTCTATTTCCTTCCGAACCACCATCCGGATTACCGCCCATTAGAGAGATAGAACACCAAATCGACTTTGTCCCAGGAGCCGTGTTACCCAATCGCCCAGCCTATCGAGCAAACCCCGAAGAAACCAAAGAAATCCAAAGGCAAGTAGAAGAGCTCCTAGCTAGTGGACAAATCCGAGAGAGTCTGAGCCCATCTGCCGTCCCCGTCATTTTAGTACCCAAAAAGGATGGAACGTGGAGAATGTGTACCGATTGCCGAGCCATAAACAAGATTACCGTCAAGTATAGGTACCCCATACCTAGGCTAGACGATATGTTAGACATGTTGCACGGATCCAAATTCTTCACCAAAATTGACCTTAAGCAAGGGTACTTCCAGGTACGCATTAGAGAAGGGGACGAATGGAAGACTGCATTCAAAACCAAGTTTGGGCTCTATGAGTGGTTAGTGATGCCCTTCGGGCTCACCAACGCCCCTAGTACCTTTATGAGGCTAATGAATGAAGTCTTACGTGCGTTCATAGGACGCTTTGTCGTTGTCTATTTCGATGATATCCTAATCTATTCCCACACCATAGAAGATCATCTTGACCACATTAGAGCCGTTTTTGAAAAGCTTAAGCAAGAACAACTTTACGCCAACTTTAAGAAGTGCTCTTTCTGTTTAGAACGCGTAGTTTTTCTAGGCTTTGTCATTTCGGCTGAGGGAGTAGAGATGGATGACGAAAAGGTTAGGTCAATTGTGGAGTGGCCTATACCTAAGAATGTAGGGGAAGTTCGCAGTTTTCATGGATTAGCAAGCTTTTATAGACGCTTTGTCAAAGATTTTTCTTCCATAGCTGCACCCCTAAACGAAATTGTAAAAAAAGATGTGCCTTTTAGGTGGGAAGAGCCACAACAACAGGCATTTGAGGAACTCAAACGTAGGCTGACCACTGCACCCATACTTAGACTACCAAATTTTGACGAGACCTTTGAGATCGAGTGTGATGCAAGTGGAGTGGGTATAGGCGCAGTTTTGACCCAAAGTAAGAAACCCATAGCCTACTTTAGTGAAAAGTTGAAAGGAGCATCATTGAATTACTCTACCTATGATAAGGAACTTTATGCCCTTGTGAGATCCCTACAAACTTGGCAACACTATCTTCAACCCAAAGAGTTTGTGATCCACACTGACCACGAAAGCCTTAAGTATCTTAAAGGGCAAGGAAAGTTGAACAAAAGACATGCCAAATGGGTAGAGTTCATAGAACAATTCCCTTACGTGATTAAGTACAAGCAAGGAAAGGATAATATAGTTGCCGATGCCCTCTCTAGGAGATACACGTTAGTGACTACATTATCTTCCCGCTTCTTAGGATTTGAATCACTTAAGGACTTGTACCCCAATGACCATGACTTTGGCACCATATTCGAGGCATGTAAAGAAGCACCATTTGGAAAATTTTACATACATGAGGGTTATCTTTTCAAAGAACAAAAATTGTGCGTTCCCCAGTCATCCCTACGAGAAGCATTGACCAGAGAAGCCCATGGGGGAGGTTTAATGGGTCATTTCGGAGTGTTCAAAACCCTTGAGACTCTTAAAGAACATTTCTATTGGCCCCACATGAGAGTAGACGTCGAGAGGTTGTGTGGTAATTGCATCACCTGCAAACAAGCCAAATCCAAGTCCCAACCACATGGCCTTTACACGCCTTTACCCGTCCCTGATTCCCCTTGGATTGACATTTCTATGGACTTTGTTTTAGGACTTCCTAGGTCTCGGGGAGGACGCGATAGCATTTATGTTTTGGTTGATCGATTTTCAAAAATGGCACATTTCATAGCATGTAGAAAGGTTGATGATGCCACACATGTTGCTGATTTGTTCTTCAAAGAAATTGTTAGATTGCATGGCATGCCACGTACAATTGTAAGTGATAGAGATACGAAATTCTTGAGTCATTTTTGGCGTGTTTTGTGGGCTAAACTTGGTACACAATTGTTGTTTTCCACCACCGCACACCCACAAACTGATGGACAAACTGAAGTCGTTAATCGTACTCTTTCTCAACTTTTGCGTGCCATTTTGCAAAAACACATTAAACATTGGGAAGATTGTTTACCATATATCGAATTTGCATATAATAGGAGTGTCCATCACGGTACTTTGCATAGTCCATTTGAAATCGTGTATGGCTTTAATCCCTTGTCTCCCATTGATTTGATTCCTATTCCCGTGCATGAACGTTCTAGTCTTGATGGTAAACAAAAAGCGGACAACATAAAGAAACTGCATGAACAAGTTAAAACACAACTAGAAAAGAAAAACAAAGCTTATGAAAGACGAGCTAACAAACATCGGAAAAGAGTTGTGTTCAAACCTGGATATTTAGTGTGGTTACATTTGCGTAAAGAAAGATTTCCCAATGAAAGAAAGTCAAAATTGTTACCTCGAGGAGATGGACCCTTTAAAGTATTGAAACGCATAGGTGACAACGCATACATCCTTGATCTTCCCGACAGGTATGGTTCAGTTTCACCTACTTTTAATGTTGCTGATCTCACCCCTTTCAACGATGACCTTTTTGATTCGAGGACGAATCCTTTTGAGGAGGGGGGGATTGATGAGGATCAAGGGTCCGATGAGGATCAAGGGCCCCATCAAGAGGTCAAAGGTGGGTCCAATGAGGATCAAGGGCCCCATCAAGAGGTCAAAGGTCCTATAACAAGAAGGAGGGCAAGGGAACTTTGTCATCAAGTTGCCACCTTCTTGTACAAGCATGTTCAAGATGAGCCTAAGACTCCTTGGGTTCATTTCATTGAACCTTCAACTTGAGCATGTATCACATGCACGTCTACATTCTTGTTTTTGAATTTTATCTTGTGTCTTGTGATCTTTGTTTTATGTCTTTTCTTTGTAGGTAAATTAGGTACAAGAGAATGTTTGAAGAGAATGTTTCAAGAGAATGTTTGAAGAGAATGTTCAAGAGAATGTTTCAAGAGAATGTTTCAAGAGAATGTTGAAGAGAATGTTTCAAGAGAATGTTTCAAGAGAATGTTTGTCTATGCTAAGACAAATTCAAAAGTGTCCAAGATAGAGTCTCTTGATCAAGCTGAAATCAAAATCATCTCCATTATCCACAAAGGGGGGCGGCCATATCTAAAGCAAATGGATAATGATCAATTGAGTTTAAATTCAAAGCTAGGCTTGAATTTAAAATTCAACCTTAATTTGAATTCAATCTCAATCAATTGGAGACTTAAAGTTCAAAAGGATTTCAGCCTAATCTACATCCACTCCAAAGAAGTCACACGCCAACATGAAGTCATTTTGAAGGATAAGGATCACACGCCAATTTTTGAAGCAAAGAGGAGATGGCAATTCAAATTTGAATCCAAGTTTAAAATTCAAGTTCAAGTTAAACTCAATCTCCAACCAGCATTTGAATTCAACATCTCAACCAATTGAAGACATCTCACACGCCTAGATACGCATCCACACGCCACTTGAAGATCAAAAAAGATGGGATTATAATTCAAAGATTGAATTCAAGTTTGAAGTCAAATTGAATCCAATCTTCAACTAGCCTTTGAATTCAAGTTCAACCACATCTCCAACGCCAATTTCAGCATCTCCAACGCCAATTTCATCACCAAACATGACTAGATTCATTGAAGATAACATCTTTCAAGCATTTCAAGTTTTAGCTAGAATTATCTTAGTTTAAATTTTCAAGCAAAGTTCAAATTTAAACATTTGTTAGATAGCTTTATTTGAATTATCTCTAGCCATTTTCAAGCTAAAGGGGGCGTCTACTAGGCCTATAAATAGACCCCTTTGGCTGGTTGTAAACACAACTTTTCGATGGATAACAATTCTTGATATTTTCTTCACTTTGAGTGATACTTTGTTTTCTTGGTTTTGCATTAAAAACCTAAGTTAAGATCCTTCAAAGTTGAGCGATTTGAAGGTATTGCCATTGCTAAAAGGTGCCGTCCAGGAGGGCCGTTTTGGTTTGCCTGATCAACGACCATCTTATAGTGTTGGTCTTGCTCGTTGTCCACACGTTTGATCACTAAGGAAGCAAGGGGAAGTTTACTTCTTTGTGCCTAACCCTTTGTGAAGGACGTTTGGAAGGTGGAATTGTTGGAGCCCACGAGTTGCACGCATCAAATTAGTGGGCAACTGACAAACCCAGAAACTAACTGCTGAATAAAACAAGTAATTCCATATCAGTCGGTAACAATCAACGTCACTGTGCCCATTGCTGGGTGCAGGTTAATTCAGCTCGGCAAGCCTAGCTTTGTCCATGCTAAGTGATGCTCCTGCCGAGCTAATACTCCTGCTTGGCCAGAAAGCAAACCATCCTTGCAGGCCTCGATCAGTTCAGCTCAGTCAAAGGATATGTCGTCAGCTCAGCATGCCAGAGCAGCTTACTTTAGATCAGCTCAGCAGGCAATTTAAAGCAGCGCCTTTCAGCTGAGCTCAGCTCGGGAGAGCATCATGGACCAGTCTAAGCCACGCCACCCTTGCCTCGGCTCTTTGACTGCATTACTCAGTGAGCACCTTAGCTCAGCCACACATGCCTAAGTAGACATCTACCAGCTACCTTGTCAATGCACCATGACATATGACGCCATGTGGCCACTATGCAGACAAGAGCTACCAATAGGACAGCCAGATGTAATCACAACACCACTCTTTGCCATGCAATGTCTACATCAACTCATATAAAGGAGCCATCCTCCACCAGGGGCAAAAAGGAGGTCGAGTTAAGCTAAGAAAAGGGACCTTAGCTCATCTCAGCAAAAACAGCCACCTTCTCCTCAAGGAGAAATCCCTCCTGGTTGCTTCCGCCTCTATTTCAAGCATATATTCATATAATCATTGTCAAATACTGACTTGAACGCCCGAGGGTTTCTCGAGAGCAGTAGCCTTGGGCCTCTAACACACCCCCTTTCCCGTTCCAGATGGGATAAGCACATCGGTGTCTAATGGCATTACTTCACGTATCACCTCTGATCTAATTGGTGAAGTATCCGACTTCGTCAAAGAGCAAGCAAATATTGCTTGTGTAAAGAAATGATGGAGACACGCGAACATCTTTTCTTCTCATGTGTACATGTAAAAAGGGTCTGGAAGGCAGTGATAACATTTATGGGATGCAAAGAATTACATGAAAGACGGGGGAGAGTGCAAAAATGACTTGGTGAAGGACCACGGAGAAGAACCTTACACAAGGGATTGGTTTCTTGGGTTCTCTGTGGTGGTATACACTATCTAGGGAGAAAGAAATGGTCGGATGTTTGAGAGGAAGGAAAAAGAGTGCGGAGAACTCAGCAGGATAGCTATGAAGCAACCAAGTGCAAGTGGGTGGAAGGGAGTGAAGTCCCGAACAAACTGGGGAATGTATATAGCATGTGCAATTCCTACGTGTACATTTTGTGCAAATGCGTAGAGAAGGTAGAACTATAGAATAATATATGTTGTAGCAGGAGTGAAGCATGTACTTTTTGTAAAATTAACAAAATAGCTAAACTCAAGTTCAAAAGAAAGAAAAGGAAAAAAAAAACTCTGCCAGTTGTGGTGCATCAGTATAAAATAAAATTTAGACGCATCTGGTAAAAAATTAGGACTCTTAGTGCACGTATGGAAGTAATTATAATTTTTATATACGTTTCTTACCGCCAGAAACTCCATAGCCAGTGTTTTGGTTAAGAATATGATGCATACACCCTCCACCCTGCAAATCACGAACGACCCTGCCCCCACAAGTGTGGAGGGAAAAACAGCAGGGTAAGATAATATAAATGTCTAGGCAATTCTAATCCGATATAAATGTCAAACGTGGAAAACAAATACTAAGTCTCAAATTACATAAACCTTGAATATAAAAAAACAACAGTCTCAACTAAGTCCTCAACGAGCTTCCTCAGAATATCATCGATCCTCAATATCTCCACTTTTGATCATCCTCGGGTGTACTAAATCATAAACCTGTCTATCTGCAAAACAATAACAGGGTATAGCATGAGCGACATACATCGCCTAGTAAGTAGCCTTACTGTACTTACCATAGGATCATACACGGAGAAACAAGTTTAATAAAATAAATAACGAAATAAAAAATAACATGCTTCTCTTCGCAAATAAAATTTATCTTTTTATCCCTATATCAATCAACCTCTGTTTGTTCTTAACACACTGGGTATGGTTGCGTACATCCGATCCTCCCATACCCCTCCATAGGTGGAAGCCTCTAAGGCAATGGGGTAATGTTATTGTTGTTATACCCCTATACCAATCAAGCAACAAAGTCACACGCAATTAAGTTGCAACACACGAGTATTAGTATAATCAAAATTGATAATGCAACTTTTCAAATCAATGCGATCCAAAACGATACTTTATCCGATACGATATGATTTTTGATACGATACGATTTTCGATACAATAAAATTTCCGATATGATACGATCTCAATGCAATGCAATGGCCATGGCACTTAGCTTACAAGTGACTCATATCACAAGACTTACGGACTTGTTCCTCTAATGATCGATGTGTCCAGGCAACCTATCTCAATATAGCCATATGTGCCTGGACGACCCAAATGGCGGTCATATGTGTCCGAGCAGCCTATCTCATTATAGTCATATATGCTCGGATAGTCCGTTTGTTTGGAGCCAATCTAGCCTCATAATATATTTTCTTTGTAAGGGTGACTTTCAAAATATGCAATGTTTGATTCTAAAACAATTTACAATGTTTGATAATTTACTGCAATCAATTCCGATAATAAACACGAATATCAAATACCAACACATATACAATTACGATGTTTTATCCAACACCACTACGTATACGTATATGTAGGATCTGCAAGGCACCACTAGAAGGGGGGGGGGTTGAATAGATGGTGCGAAAAATATGATTTTTAAAATTTCTTTAAACCTAACCAATTCAAGTTCTGAAAACAGATTCTGTTTTCAGGACCAGTTTTAAAACGTTTTTAAAACTAGGTTAGAGGTCTCCAAAAATTATGAAATTTTGAGAGAACTTAGCCTCAGATGTTATGAGGGTCCCCTAAAAAGTTCAAATTAAAATTCAACCTTTAACCCCTTCAAAAACCGTTGGTAATCAGATTGTGCAAATCTGCCAGAAACGGTAGATGGTTTTGAAAAATTAATTCCTATTTGTGTGAACGTCCAAATGATCTGAAAATTTGACCAATAACTCCTCACACACTATATTTAAATGGGTTGAAACAGTTTTGGAAAATGCTTTTGGTAAGTAGGTCAAATACAACCAAAGTCTCAACCTTTGCAAGTCTGAAAATCAGACTGCACTAGTCTCAGAACTTTTGATGTTTGATTGACTTATACTTGTCCAAAAGGGTTGAAACTTGTGCTAAATTAACCCTAGAACGTGCTAGTATGTTTCTGGAAATTTTTATAATTTTTGGAAATCGTTTACTATTTTTACGAACGTGAACAAGAAGTATAAACAGTGCAGTAACTGAAACGTAAATGCAGAAAGTAAATGGCACCAAGAATTTTATACTGGTTCGGTTATAAACAACCTACTCCAGTCTTCAAGGAACACCTTCCTTGGTTCACACTAATCACACACACGCAGTACACCTTACCGCAGGGTTGATAGAGTTACACCTTAACTCCAACCCTTTACAAACCTTGTATTGTAAGTACAATTCTCACGAACACCACCACCTTGCTAGAATGAAGATTGATCACACCTTGATCAATCTTTTACAAAGATGTATGAATGGTGGTTTATCTCAAGCCTATTCAAGATTGAAAGAATATGAATACAATAGGCTTACAAGAAGAAAGAAAGAAAGAGAGAATGTAGAAGAAGAAGAACTAGGCTTTTTATCACTTTGATTTTGCAATGCTTGGCCTTATTTTGTTTGCTCTCATCTCTTTCTTTTTTAACATGTCCAGGCCGTCCCCCTTGAGTATGTTCTCCCTCTTGAAAATTATCTTTTAAGTCCTTGAGAGAGTGTAAGACATCATTGTGACAATGCTTTGCTTACTTGGCATCATTCTATTGGATCATCATTTAGTCTTCGCTTACTTGGCACCTCTTTATTGGCTCAATGTTGTCATCATTTGATGACTTGGAAAATCTGAAATAATCACTTAATATTTGCCAAAAAAATCAACCATAAATTCATACCATAAATCACAAATTCCATCATAAATTGCAAGACAAGAAATCTCTCCTTTTCAAGCTCAAAAAATCGGCCATAAGTATCTTGCCATGCTGAATTTTTCAGCATGTGCATTATGGAATAAAATTCAGATTATTTACCATCTTTCTTTGAATTTTTATCATAAAAATGAATCAATCATATATGGTAAATCTTGCTAACAATTGATGAATGAACTTGGACACAATATGGGTGAAGAATTCGGCCAGCACACCTTCACACATGCTGAAAAGTTTCAGCATGTGTGATATGTAGAATATCACACTTAATTACCTTACATAATATTCAAATCATTTCCATAACATCTTCAATTAATCCTCTAATAAAAAATTGACAAAATATGTTACCTTAATCATGAAGAAATCGGCCAAGATATGTGTAGTATGCTGAAATTTTCAGCATGTGACATAAGAGAGGTATATGGTGAATACTTACCTTTTGTAGCTTCTCTCTTTGATTTCTCAACATTGTATGCTTGATCCTTGACCAATCAATATGCCAACAAGGCTCCACATGTGCTCCATCTCAGCTGTATGTAACGTTGGAATGTGTATATACATGTGCTGAAATTTATTTTTGCTAACTTTGTAAAATAGTGCACATTTAATAATACACACATGTAATATTCCAATCAGCCCTTAATTTAATTTTCTAGAACACTTTAAGATGTATATTATATGTAAAAAGTGTCTAGATACGTGTCACATGATGTTCAAGAAAAACGTTCCATGTTATGTGCGTAGAAAACCGAATTTTCGATATTTATCGATTACCCGATTTTTCTCTAATTTGAATTCCAACTTTTGCACATGGTATATATATTATGTTATACATAATATATATAATATATACTTTAAATCTCAGCACTTGGCTGATTTAAAGTGGTACCATAAACATGTGACAAAATTAAAATTGGAATCTTCACATTTTGGCCTAAATGTGGGGTGATTTGTGTGTGCCAATATGGAAAGTATTTTTGGCTGATCATACCATGTGTAGCACGAAATTTTCATCAATTTTTGATGTATATGGGCTGGCCATTTATTTATGGCAAGTACGTGACACGTTGGCGAAGTTTCGGTATTCGCCCGATACGACAAATTTCGGTTTAGAACCTTTTATCGTGTCGTATTTACTTTGTCATCACCATATCTTATATCATATGATATAAGACCTGAATATACTCATAAATATGAGTTAAGTATAGTGGTGTGACGTTAACGTACGTGCGTAGAATATATAACGTGTCGGTAGTACGTTGGAATACATGTGTATGTGCCTTTATTTAAAAAATCTGAAAATATATAGTGTATATATATAAATGTGGCGTGTTTAATAAGATGGGGAGGAGGAGAGAACTTTCCTTCCTTGGCCTTGTTGCCTTTGTGCCTTTTCCAAATGAAGCTTCCTTTAATGAACTACTTAGTTTATTAAACTAAGTACTTCACTTAATGAACTAATATAGTTCATTAATGGTGGCACCTGAAAATAGTATAAACACAACAAATGTTTGCCATATGATGTAAGCTTTAATGCTTCATGGCTCGTTAGTACGGCAACATAATATATAAGCTAAATAAGGCAAGTAATGGCAAGTTATCATGCATACATGTACACATTTATATATGTATACGTTTATACATATATATAAACATTCAAATTGCTTATTTTGAAATCACTCAAACCCTCTTATCTCTACAGTATATACACGTACATACCCATGCACATACATGTGCATATACACGCATATACATACACGCATCTGTTGAGAAAAAGGGGTTTGAGTGATTCACAAAATGCATGATTTAAATAACGTGTGCTAAAGAAATGCATGACACATTTTATGACTTGACATGTTTTTGCAACAAACCTGTCTTATATAGTTTATATATAATGTTGTCATACTAACAAGCCATGAAGCTTTAAAGCTTACGTCAAATGGAAAACATTTGTTGTGTTTGAACTATTTTCAGGTGCCACCATCAATGAACTAAACTAGTTCATTAAGTGAAGTACTTAGTTAAATGAACTAAGTACTTCATTAAATGGAGCTATATTTGGAAAAGGCATAAACGCAACAAATTGAAGAATGGAAAGTCTTCTCCCACCTTTTATCACACGTTTATATATATATATATATTTATATATATATATATATATTCAGATTTTTTTAAAGGCACTATACACATATATTCCAACGTACTACTGACACGTTATATATTTTACGAACGTACGTTAACGTCACACCACTATACTTACCTCATATTTAGGAGTATATTCAGGTCTCATATCATATGATATAAGTCATGGTGATGACAAAATTATTACGACACGTTACAAAGTTTTAAACCAAAAATTGTCGTATCGGGTGACAACCGAAACTTCGCCAATGTGTCACGTACTTGCCATATATAGATGGCCAGCCCCTACACTTCAAAAATGGCCACAAATTTCGTGGATTACATGGTATATACAGCCATAAAATCATTCCATGTTGGCACACACTAATCACCCCCAATTAAGGCCAAATTGTGGAGATTCCAAATTCATCTTTTTAGCACATGGGGTGCAACTTACTTCAGCATTTAGAGCTGAATATTCAAGTTATTCTATGTATATTATGTGTGACATAATATATATAACATGTGCAAAAGTTGGAATTTAATCGGAGAAAAATCACGTAATCGACAAAAGTCGAAAATTCGGTTTTTCAACGAATACGACACATGGAACGTTTTTGGCATGACATATAACATGTATCTAGACACTTTTTACATATTCAATACATACTAAAGTGTTCTAAAAAAATCAATTTAGAGCTGATTGGAATATACCATATGTGTATAATTATTGTGCAATATTTTACAAAGGTTGCAAAATTAAGTTCAACACATGTTCAAGCTTTGTCACACGCCTAGCTCAGCCTTGATGGAGCATATGTGGAGCTTAGTTGGAATCTTGATTGGCCAAGAATGAAGTATACAAGGTTGGTGACATAAAGAAGGGAGCTACACAAGGTAATGTTTCAAACTATGTCATATATGTGACACATGCTGAAAATTTCAGCATGTGTACATTGAGTTGGCCGATTTCTTGTGATTAATAGTGATATATTTGCCTCTTAAATTTAAATGGATTGATTTGATGATAAAATGGAAATATTTTGAATATGTCTTGAATAGTGCACATGATGAAAATTTCAGCATGTGGAGAAATGAGTTGGCCAAATTTTTGAGGTAAATGAAGGATAAGTTGTCTTGCAAATTTTATGGGATTGATTATGTGACTTTTGGCAATATTTTAAACACTAATTTGGCACATGTTTTAAGTGTAATGTTAAAATTTATACAGTCATCAAATGATGAAAAATCTCATCCAATCAATGAGTCCCAAGTAAGCAAGGCCAAGATGATCGTCCAATGAAGTGTTGCCAAGTAAGCAAGTGGATGTCACAATTATACAAGGTATTCTTCCAAGGACTTAAAAGATAATTTCCAAGTGGAATACAAGGCAAGAGGGGGACGGCCACACTTGATAAAAAGGAGAGAAAAAGAGCAAATCAAAAAGAAGACAAATCTTACAAGTTCAAGAGAGCAAAAAAACGTTTCTATACTCTTCTTCCACACTTCTTTCTTTCTTCTTCTCCTTCAAAGCCTATTGTATTCATATTCATACATATTGTATAGGCTTCATATAAACCACCATACACACCTAGTATTGTGAAAGGTTGATCAAGGTGTGATCAAACCTTCATCCGTTCGGTGGTGGTGTTCGTGATCATTGTGATTGCTTGTTTTGACTGTAAAGGGTTGGAGTTGGTGTATAACTCCATCAACCCTGTGTGGTAAGGTGTTATTTTGTTTAGTGATAACCGAAGAAGGTGTCCTCAAAGACTGGAGTAGGTTGATTTAACCGAACCAGTATAAAATTTCTTGTGTTCTCTACTTTTCAGCACAGTACTTTCAGTTTCCAGCACAGTGCATCATTTTCATTGCGATCTTAAAAATATCAAACGAATTTCAAATATCACGAAACTTTACAAAAACATAGCCACACATTTTAAGTTCATTTGGTGTAAGTTTCAACTCATTTGGACAAGTATAAGTCATTCAAACGTCAATAGTTCTGAGACTAATGCAGTCTGATTTTCAGACTTGCAAAGATTGAGACTTGGAACGTATTTGACTTACCTCCCAAAAGAATTTTTCAAAACTGTTTCAACCCAATTAAATACATATAGAAAGGGGTTTGTCATCAAATTTTCAGACCATTTGAAGCTACTGTTTATTCGGAATAAATTTTTAAAATCAGACTACTGTTTCTAGCAGATTTGCGCAATCTGACCACCAACGATTTTTCAAAGGGATAAAGGTTGAATTTTGATCTGAAATTTTTAGGAGATACTCAGAACATCTGAGACTATAATCTCTCTAAATTTCAGAATTTGTGAAGACCTGTAACCTAGTTTTTAAAATGTTGCAAAACAGGTCCTGAAAACAGAAACTGTTTTCAGAAGTTGGGTTTTTGGATTAAAACAATTTTAAAAACCAAATTTTCCACACCCACTATTCAACCCCCTCCCCCTTCTAATGGTGCCTTGCAAGTCCTACAGCATCTCCCTCGACCCACTTTTTCTCCAACACACTACCAACTCACCTCAACCTCATCCCCTACCCCACGATCACCCTCACTGCCCTCAGCCTAGCACCTCTCCCCACCTTAGCTCCTTCAGCCTAGCCTCTATTCTCTCACACGAACCCTAATTTAACTCCCCCTTGCCTTAACCAGTCGGCCCTAACACATTTATCACATCACTCGTATTTTCTCACAACTAACCCCATAGATAGAAAGAGCAGTTTACAAGACTAACACACTTCCGCGAAAATCACGATCATACCGTTAGCCATGCGCCCTCATGCGCGGCCACTCACCGGCCCCTTCCGCCGGCGCTGACCACCGGAATACTCTTTTTCTTATATCCAACCTATTTCACTATTAAATCATACAAATTTCCTTCTTACACCACTGTCTAATTCCACGAAAATCAATAACGAAAAGCCAATTTATTTCACACAAAACCATATGCATTTCATTCGTATTCTTATGCAAATTGCATCAGGTCTTATACCAACTCTGGCCCTTGGCTGAAAATACACTTCTCCAAATCCAAAATTATTTTTTGGTCATTTAACATGAAACCATTACAAATCATAATACTATATACATATATATACAATATAATATATATATATATATATATATATATATTCCCATATAATTACTCTTTCAAAACATAACCTTAAAGTTTCGGCGAGCCTTCCAAAACAGTACCTCACTTTTGATTTCGTCACACATTCGTGTGTATATATATATATATATATATATATATATATATTAGTGAAAGACGGGTGGTACCGTCTGGTATTTATTAATAAGATAGCCCTCACTTGTGGCAGAGGAATACCATGGTTACATTATTCGTCTAAAATCTACGGGAGACTCTCCCAAAAGAAAAGCATGAAGAAAGAATAAGTGTAATGTTCATTAAAAGTACAAATCGAAATTTAGAGTAATAACGACAATTTGAAAGTGGAAAAAGCAAATCATAGTTGACGAGCACACTTCTATGTCTTCGATCTTGAACCTTGCGCAGTCCAGGTGATCTCCACCAAAATTGCCAAATTCGATATGTAAGTACCAAATATGAGCAAATGGAAAAAAACCATACCGATACCGCCTGCATTCTAAAAGAATATAGGCGTGATGAATGAAAAGCGCTTGATGTCTGCGGGTATTGCCACATTGGAATCCATAGGACCTCATTAGCGCACATAGCAAAAGAGATGTGTAAGAAAGATTAAGAAAACACAAATACACTGCGGTAAGAGATGAAAAAGTGACAACATCATACCGTCATTGCATCTACCACTGAGATACAGGCAACTTCGCAATCATATATTGTTGTAGTCCTCCGTGTGAATACATCGAAACTAATCGTGAATGCGTATAGATGCAGTGGTATGATCCGTTAGAAAATGCCCTCATGCAGGTGGAGGGAGAGAAGACGGCGAGGTATAAAGTGTCGTGATAGGGTTCATCTGACAATGCCGTGCCAAGTGATGAGCTACCATATTTGCCTCTCGCAGAGTGTGATGCATAGTACTATCCAATAGACTCAAAAAGAGATGTAATTGGCGAAAAAGGTCGTCATGCGCATTGAGTATATCCTTTGGAGGTTGAAGGATATTTAAGCAGTCAGTCTCAACCAGAATGTGTTTAAAACTAAAATATTGAGACCGTATATAGTAGCATGAAGTTCAGCCAGAAAAGGAGATAATCGAGGAAGTGTAAAAGGTAGAGCAGACACAGGCTCCCATTTGAGTCTCTCAAAATGGCCCCTGCCGTACCCATAGCCTTATCTGCCGATGCATCCATATTTAACTTGAATTTACCAGACGGAGGGAGTAGCCATTTCACAATTCTTACCCGTGGTATTTGTAAGTGAGGAGAAAAACCCATGTCAATAACATTTGGTAAGTTTGTAGCATGTTTCTTTCCCGAAAATGTATCTACCCAAGTTTAGCACAATTGTCTTGTCATAGTGTATATATTTTGATGAGATAAGTCTTCGACACCGAAAACCAAATTTGAGTGTACTTTCCATATAGACCAACAGAGAAAGGAAGGAATGACAATTCGACATTGTCCAATAAGGGTGCTTGCTGTGGAAGATAGCCACCATCGCATGATATTTGATCGCATATTGGAAGATGCAGGCAA
This sequence comes from Eustoma russellianum, assembly GCA_036186865.1. Taxonomy (NCBI): domain Eukaryota; kingdom Viridiplantae; phylum Streptophyta; class Magnoliopsida; order Gentianales; family Gentianaceae; genus Eustoma; species Eustoma russellianum. Next base: position 5,050 of record AP025107.1, on the reverse strand, counting down.
AGGTCCATTGAAGATCAGTGCTAAGCGAATCCACAATGACTTAATATAATTGCACTAGAAGAAAAGATTATCCACTGAAGCTGAAGAAGACTTACAAAATGGACATATTGTTGGAGTAGCAGTTAAGAAGTGAATGAGATTGTCTTCTATAGGTAATGCTCCATGTAGTAACTGCCACATAAAAATGCTTGCAGATTTGTGCATAGAACTCCACCATATAAACTTATGCGTGAAAAGCATTGGGTAATGAACTCTACAATCTTCATAGGCTTGCCGCAACATGAAGGATCCATGCGCCGTGGACATCTAACGCGGCTGGGGCAAGAGATTAGCATGTGCCAAACATGTAGAATGAATAGAGCATACACGCTTCCAACTTGGGGTGTCAAATAAGTGGGGTGTATAGTCTCCTCTAGAGCCATATCGTTGACGCATATAACGCGCCCAAAGGGAGGAACCAGTATGATAATGCCACCATAACTTACAATCATAAGATTGCTGAAGTTGTTGCATCTTTATGATGCCCAAGCCTCCCTCAGACGTTGGGCGACATACTCGTGACCAAGAAATCCAATGATACCGTTCGCCCCAAAAAAAGTAGACATCCGTTGTTCAATGGCGCGGATGACACTTTTGGGAAGTCTAGATGCAGCCATAACTTCCAAAGGCAGAGACGTGAGAACTGGCTGCAAAAGCACCAATCTACCGCCAAGTAAGAGTAACTGACTTGCTCAACCTTGTAAGTTAGTATCAAAATGACTTAATAGTGTCTGACAATATTGTGCACGATTTACGCCCCTGTATATATCTGATCCGAGATACTTAAGAGGAAGAGAAGTAGAGTGCATTCCCAAGATATTCCCTATGACTGTGCGGCGCTGCAAAGAGATGCAAGAGCTAACCACAAACTGGCTCTTATGATAATTTACCAGCTGCCCAGAGGCTCGTTGATAAGAGTGCAGAAAGGATTGAAAAAGTCGCAGATTATGAGAAGCTCCATTTAGAAAAATAAGCAAATCATCCGCATAAGCCAAATGCGACACACCAGAAGTTCGACCCATATTAAAGTATAAAAAGTAACGGTGATAACGGATCACCTTGCTTGACTCCTCTTGTTGGAGAGAAAAATCTATATAATTGGCCATTCAGCGAGATGGATAACTTAGAGTATGTCAGCGCATTCAAGATAATTCTTGTGAAATGCTCAGAGAAACCAAACTGAATTAACAAACGTACCATATAATTCCAATTCACCCTGTCAAAAGCCTTTGCCATATCAAGCATGTCCACCACATGTTTGTTTGTTCAAATGATGGACCATCTCATTTGCCATAAGCACCTACTCACTTATTTTATGCCCTTTTAAAAATCCTATCTGCTCCTTCGAAAATAAGGGCATGTAAAAAATCTGATAACCCTGTAGCCAGAATACGCGTAATCAACTTACGAAGTTTGACAGACAGATTGGCCTAAAGACTGCAAAAGTCCGGGGTTGAGATATCTAGGGTATTGGCGTTATGATCGACGATAACATTGCTTGTGGAGCTGGTACGCCTAGAAAAAATTCCTGCACCGCTAGAAAAACATCAATGTGCAAAATCCCAACACTTCCTGAAGAAAAAATCATTATATCCATCAGGTCCGGCTGTGATATTTGGATTTAAACTCCAAACAGCCTGCTTTGTCTCGTATAATGAAGGGAGTCGCAATAGAATATCACTGTCCGCCTGAGTTAGTATCGTCGGAATGTGGGGCATTAAATACTCTATGTCGTAAGTTTCTTCATGCGTAAATAGATGCTTATAATAGTCAACCGCAAGTGCTCCACTTAATAATAAGCCCTCACTTACGGCAGAGGAATACCGTGGTTACATCGTTCAGTATTCTATGGTGGGAGACTCTCCCAAACTAAGCAAAACAACAAGCGAAATACAAGTAAAAACTGATAAACTGAAACAAGCAACAGACTATCTAGCTTTAAATTTTAGAAATCTTGTAGCGATCGTATATATATATATATATATATATATATATATATATATATATATATATCCTCTCTGGCGATCTCTCCCGGCGGCGCTAGCCGCCGCTGATGCCGCTGCTGCCGGAGGCTTATTCCTCTCGTCACTCCGCTTCCATCTCTTCCCCATAGCCGCTTTCTGTTTTTACCGATCATCACTCCTTCGCTAATTGCATTGCTGCGTCCGACTTTCTGTTTTTTTCTCTCGTCCGGATTCCTTCGTAACGAACATGACAGCGGCACCGACTTTTGCTGCGGTTGTCACCGGCGCCGCCCAATCCGGCAGCATCCACATTGCACCGAAATCGGTTTCTCGCCACAAAGGCCTTCCATTGGTTTCCTTTCTCGATGATGAAGTTGACGCATTGGCTGAACCCTACAGGTATTCTTTGGTTGGCACTTTTTGGTATGGCAGGCCACCTCTGAAAGTTATACGTGAGGTATTTGAAAAAATCGGTTTTCATCAAGATTTACGTATCACATTGCTTGATAAATCGCATATCCTTCTCACTTTCCGCAATGAAGCGGATTATTTGCGTTGCTTCTATCGCCGATCATGGCAGATCTCTGGTTGTCATATGCGGATTACAAAGTGGACTGTCGATTTTGACCCAAGCGCTGATGTTCCTATCGTTCCTATCTGGGTGGCACTGCCGTCTTTGCCGATATATCTTCATCATCGGGCAGCACTGTTTGAGGTGGTTAAACCGATTGGTACACCCTTGAAGTTAGATGTCGCCACTTCGGATGGCCTGCGTCCATCAGTGGCTCGCGTTTGTGTCGAGGTTGATGTCTCACAAGAATTACCTCAGAAAATTTATCTGCAAGCGAAAGGACGAATGATCCTGCAATCCATAGTATATGAGGATCTCCCTCTCTTTTGCACCTCTTGCCGTCGGTTAGGTCATGCAGCAGCTGCGTGTCCATCTACAGCCACTGGTACGGCTCCTCCCCCGCCACCTCCTCCGCCTCCGCCCCCTCCAAAGTCGATCCGTCCTCGTCAGCGATGGACCCCAATCAAAAAACGTGCGACAGAGTCGGGGGTGCCTCAGCCCGACTTTGCTGAGCCTACGATTGATATTGATAATTCCTCTCCTAGGCCTTCGACTCAACAGAATTTGGCCCCTGCCATGCAGTCGGAGGTTGACGTTCCTCAGATGCCTTCCCCGCGTCATCGTGTTCCGGCTGCTTTTACGGAAGAGGAATTTTGCGATGCTGCGGATCATCAATTGCCTGTCGAGCCAGCACAAGTAGAAACAGGTCACTCTTCGGACACAGATTTACCATTAGAAGGCACGACAGAGGAGATTTTGGATGTTACGGAAGATGTTGCACGTAAACTGCAATCTATACCGCCATCGCCGGATGAAGATATTCTGATATCACGATTAACGGATATTGAGACTGCGACAGAATTTATAACGGTAGTCCCAAGACGCAAGCGACGCACCCGTAAGGACTTGCCGCCTCTCCCGCCTTCTACGATCTTAACTCGGAGCGCATCTCACGTTGTCCAGGGAAGTACCTCTCTTACTCAATGAATAGCTTGGTTTGGAATATTCGGGGCATGCGTGCCTCATTACCTAGATTAAAACGATTAATTACAGAACATCGTTTGCATTTACTAGCTTTATTAGAGCCCAAACACACACCTTCAAGCATTTGTCGATTCAAGTTGCAGCTTGGTTTTACACACTCTTATGCTTCTCATTCACATCGTATTTGGTTTTTTTGGCGTGATACTGAGTTTCGATTACTTGCTACTCAGGATCAGGGTCAAGTGGTGCATTTTACTCTTCAATCCATTTCACTGCAATGGACGTTTGTATTTTCGGTGGTATATGCCAACACGACGCCTGTCCAGCGCCGTCCTCTTTGGCAAGCCTTGAGTGATTTTGCTGGTTCGTGTCAGTTACCTTGGCTGGTTGGTGGTGATTTTAACACATTTCGCGCATTAGAAGATCATCGTGGTCGGTCGGTTCCATCATTAGCAGCATTACAAGACTTTAATGACTGTATTGAACATTGCTCTCTTATGGCTCCTCCTCACCAGGGCTCAAGATTCACTTGGGCAGATGGGAGAGGTCTTGGTCGAATATGTCGCAGATTAGACTGGCTATTTATTAATTCTGCATTTCAAGATAGCTTTGCGGCGCTACAGTTGTCTCATCTACCGAGGGTGGCCTCTGATCATATGCCAATATTGTTCTTATGTCGTCGACAGGGGGGTCCTAGCCGCCGCACATTCAGATTTTTAGATGCATGGTTGCATCATTCAGACTTTCATAATTATATGACGCAGGCGTGGCTATCTTATCCTACTACGGGTGGTATGTATGGTTTCTATAACAAGTTATGCTCATTTAAAAAAGATATTCAACGGTGGAATATTGACATCTTCGGCAATATTTTTAATAATCTTAAGTATGCGGAGACTCAATTAAATCATGCTGAGGCTGCCTTGGATGCTCAGCCTACAGAGGAAACTCGGGCCACATATCATAAGTATAAGGCCGAGTATCTGCAAGCATCTGCTGCAGAATTATGCTTCTGGAAACAAAAAGCTAGAGTGAAATGGCTTCAGGAGGGTGATGCTAATACACAATACTTTCACTCTATTGTTAAGGGGAAGCGGACGCAATTAAGCATTCAGCAAATACAGGATGCTGCGGGCCATTTGCTTACGGAGCCATCGGACATCATGACAGCTGCGGTTTCTTTTTACACCGATTTGTTTGCTCCGGCTTCTACGCAGAATCATTCGGCTATATTATCTTACATTCCTCGGCTGGTCACAGACGAGGACAATACACGGCTGACCATGCTACCTACTGCATCCGAAATCAAAGATGCGGTATGGCATCTGGATCCTCACAGTGCTGCTGGCCCAGATGGTTTTCACGGTATGTTCTATCGTTCATGTTGGTCGGTTATACATTCTGATGTGGAAAAAGCTGTGCAGGAATTCTTCCTGGGTATTCCGCAGCCATCGATTATGGCAAGTGCAGTTATTACTTTGATACCCAAAAC
>AP025106.1:75484-91691 GCA_036186865.1 Eustoma russellianum | reverse complement strand
CTAAAAAGGATTTCTTGACAACCGTCTTAGCGCTCCAAGGTTTTGAAATAACCGTAATACACGTCCTGCCAGATGACTTCAAAATAGTTTTTGTGAGAATCGTATTACGTCTATCCTCACGGTTTTGACAAAACTATGGACAATAAAATAAAATTTCTTCCAAAACTATATAATTGTAAATCTTTTGTTAAATATAATATTTTTAGCTTATCTCATTACAATTAGTGTTCGGACGAGGAAAATTTCACAATAGAAAAAATAAGAATATTACAATCAGTATCTTAACAACATTATGCTAAAGGATGTTAAAAAAAACACTACACAACACAAACGTCTAGTTGGGCGACTCTTAGGGTATGAGACTGCCCGACGAAATTCTGCAGTTGACTTATTATGACGAATATGGCCGAAGCTGAAATTTTGTAGTAGATTTGTCAATGACGAATATTGGGTCGAAGCCCGATGGGAATGTGCAGAGGTAAAGCGCGTGGGGTTTTGTCAGTACCAAACCAATCACAGCGTTGAACGATTCCATACCTTCTCGCTGTTATGAGTCAGGCGGCTACCGTCGGAATTGTGCTAACCCTGCTAAGAAGTATCCGGCTTGTTCATTATTTACCTCCTTTTCTTTCCCCGAACATAAGCTTCTATACATCATCATCATCATCATCATCCCTACCCAGTATATCCCAACGACAGCAAAAGCTATCGTCAGGGTCTGGGGAGGGTAAGTGGTAGGCAGACAATACCTCTATCCCAAGGGATAGAGAGTCTGCTTCCAGTGAGACCCCGGCTCTACCTGCATAAATGACATGATAATAGGGATATGTTGTGCTAGTGTGTTAGTGAGTAAATTCAAGAAATACAAAAAAGGCCTTTCATATTAAAATACACATCACGTATATATGTACATGTAATGTAAAACAACGGTAAACATACGCCACCAAGTGGAAGTTAACCTAAAGCGTAGATAGTGTCTACGCTATCTATGTCCCTACATATACTCTAAAGTGTCCCTATATATGACTTATACCTCGTTAACCTTAATCTTATGTCTCCATAACTCCTATCCTGGACCATGTCCTCAGAGAGGTGCAAATCTAGTAAGTCGTGTCTTATCTGCTCATCCCAAGTCAGTTTGGGTCTGCCTTTACTCCTGTTTCCCTCTACAATTAGGCTTTCAATTGCTCTGACCGACGCCATTGTCTGTCTCCGCTTGACATGCCCAAACCATCTCAATCTTCCCTCCCTTATCTTATCGGCTATACTAGCACGCCGCCTAACCTTTCTCGAAACACCTCGTTTCTGATCCGGTCTAGCCTTGTATGCCCACACATCCATCTTAACATTTTCATCTCTGCCACTTCCATCTTCTGTAGTTGTGACTTCTTGATGGCCCAGCAGTCTGTCCCATATAGCATTGCCGGTCGCACTGCCACCCTATAAAATTTTCCCTTTAATTTAGTTGGGAAATTTTTATCACACAGCACCCCTGAGGCCGCCCTCCATCTACACCAGCCTGCTTGAACTCGATGTGCTACATCATTATCTATGTCGCCATTCTGCTGCACAAATGATCCTAGGTACTTAAACTTACTTACCTGTGGTACCACTTGACCATCGATGGTGAGCTGGCTATCCTCACTGTCTGCTACGCGCGCTGAAGTCGCAGTGCAGATACTCGGTCTTAGAACGGCTAATCTTTAAGCCTTTTCTCTCTAAAACATCTCTCCACTGCTCTACTCTCATACTCAGGGTATGTCTACTTTCTGCGACTAATGCAATATCGTCAGCAAAAAGCATACACCACGGAACTGCCTCCTGTATCGGCTTTGACAACTCGTCAAGGACAACGGCAAAAAAATGGACTCAACGCAGACCCTTGATGGAGACCGACCTCCACCGGAAAGAAGTCTGTATTCCCCACAGCCGTACGAACGGTTGTTTTTGTCCTAGCATACATATCTCTAATTATGTCTATATACTTGATAGGGATCCCTCTTGCCTCCAGACTATCCCATATCAGGCTACGCGACACACTATCATATGCTTTTTCAAGATCAATGAAAACCATATGTAAATCGCGCTTCTTCTCCCTATACTTCTCCATTAATCTCCTGAGAATGTGTATTGCTTCCGTAGTTGACCTTCCTGGCATAAAACCAAATTGGTTCACCGTAACCTGAGTTTCTCTCCTAATCCGAGTGTCGATTATTCTCTCCCATAACTTCATGGTATGGCTTAGCAACTTAATCCCTCTATAGTTCCCACAACACTGTGCGTCTCCTTTGTTCTTATATAGGGGGACCACGACACTCTTTCTCCACTCATCTGGCATCTTTCCTGTTTTGTAAATACGATTGAACAGAGTAGTTAGCCATTGGACCCCTTCCTCTCCTAAATGCTTCCACGCCTCAATGGGTATGTTATCTAGGCCGACCGCTTTAGCTCTTCCCATCTTCTTCAGTGCTCTCATCACCTCTCCTTGTGTGATGTTCTGACAGTCGGAGTTATTATGTTGTCGTTGTTGGTTAGTGGTGCTTTCTCGTTCTTCGTAGTCGGCACTACTGCCGTTGAAAAGATTGTGAAAGTATGTTTGCCATTTCAACTTGATGTCTTGTGCTTTGACTAACACATGTCCATCTTCTCCTTTTATGAACTTCCCGCCTCCTAGGTCCTGCCTCTTTCGATCCCTAGCTTTGGCAATCTTGAACATATCATGTTCTCCTTCTTTTGTTTCTAGTCTCTCATACATCCTTTTATAAGCTGCAGTCTTTGCCTCTGTCACTGCCTTCTTCGCCTCCTTCCTGGCGATTTTGTAATTATCCTTCAATCGCACTTTTTCTTCCCATTGGTGCATCTTAACAGCTCTCTAAAAATCTTTTGTTTGTCTTTTATTTTTTGTTGCACATCCTCGTTCCACCACCACGCCTCTTTATGTACGGACTTCTTTCCTGTTGTTACCCCAGCGTTTCTCTCGCCGCTTGAGTAATAGTAGTCGATATAGCTTCCCACATCTGATTTGTGTCATCACCTAGACGATCTAGTTTCGCAGAGATGACCTTGTCTCTGAATATATTAATTTTTTCGTCCTTCAAACTTCCCCATCGAATACTGGGTGGGAATTTTCCACCCCTTACTCAGCTTTTGGCTCAATGTTATAACTACCACTAATAAACGGTGTTGCATCACCGCTGTCTCTCCTGGTATAACCTTGCAGTCTCTCCACAAACGTCGGTCTTCACGCCTCATCAGAAAATAGTCGATCTGCGTGTGACGTCCTCCGCTGTTAAACGTGATCAAATGTGATTCTTTTTTCTTAAAAAACGAGTTTATAATGCCTAGGTCATGGGCTACTGCTAGGTCTAGCAGATCTCTACCCTGTTCGTTTCTATCTCCATAACCAAACCCGCCATGTACCGCCTGAAAACCATCACTATTTTTCCAATATGTCCATTAAAATCACCCCCGATACAAATTCGTTCCTCCCTGGGTATTGCCTTTAACACTCATCTAAGCAATCCCAAAACCTTTTCTTCTCCTGTTCTCCTAGTCCCACTTGGGGTGCATAGGCGCAAATCACTGCCACTACACTACCTCCTTATTTAGTACTAACTTCAACACCATAATTCTATCATTATATCTAATCACATCAATCACGTTCGTGTGTAATTCTATCTTTACTAGGAATCCTACCCCATTCTGGTTCCATCTGACCCTGAATACAACAACTTATACCCATTACACTCTTTACTTTTATTCCCTTCCACCTAGTTTCTTGGAGGCATGCTATATCTATCTTACGTCTCTTAAGTGTATCTATAACCTCGAACAATTTACCACTTAATGTTCCTACATTCCAAGAGGCTACCCTTAGACTATCATTTTTCTTTCTTCCCTTACCTACACCCCTCTTCCTTAGACATGGTCTCACGGAAAATCATGACGTATCCTATCAATTATTAACTAAAACTACAGATCCAAGGTATGTTACAGATGTAGAAAGTTTGAAACTAAATGTAAACAATCAAAAGTACCTCAATGATAAAAACAAAAATGAAATTATATCATATGGTTGGCCTGTTTCACACCAAGATCCAATAAAGCAGATCTGGATCTACTTTCGTCAAACCAAGATCTGGAGGTTTGCAAGCGAGTGCCAGAAGGCAAGAGGCTCTCTGGAACGGGATGAGATCTCCTCACTCACTGCGCACTGAGTCACCGAGCGGCCCAGGACGCGACACGTGGCGGCAGTAGGGGGTGTGAGGCTGGATGAGAGTTACCCTTACTCAGCCTCACCACTCTTCTTTTTGCCACGTGTCGTGCGGTCACGCACGCGTGAGGAGGGAGCGGTATCCCTATGGAACACGGAAGCTGCAGTTCACCGAAAACGCCTGAGTTGGCTCGGATCTCCAGCCAAAACGAGGACGCAACGAATTTGCTCACCGGTAAATCCGAATGTCCGCACCGATCTTCGGCGTCCGGACAAACCAGCACTCACAGCCTCAAAAACCCGCCGGCTGTTTCTCACTTGAGCAACTACGACAGCGGAAAAAGCAGCAAAGGACAGCGTTGGTGGTCTTCTAGAACGTTGCAGCTTTGTATTCAAATTACAGAACCAAAAAGTTCAAAAACCAGCTCTTATCTTCAGATGATAAATTGCCGGATTGAGCTCTGGCAGGACGTGGATCACCTCACCGCCGTCACGCGAACTCCGGCGGTTGACTACTTGTAGTTCACTAAATTCTTTGTTTCAGGCTCTAACGGCTATTGATCAGATAGACCATAGTCACGTATTGCGTGAACATAAGCTTCTATACAAACAGTTAATGGCGATGTTGGTGTCTGCTCGTCGAGTATCAGGTGGATCAACGACAACGTTGTTCTGGAGACGGTTCTCTACTTCTTTCAGAGAGGAGAGGGACACATTCGGCCCCATTCTTGTTCCTTCTGACAAGTCTGTATTTTCTTTCTGTGTTTTTTCCCTCCTAATTTTCTTGTGTCTGAGAATCCCATCTTTTTGTGTTTATGATCAGCTTATTTCTCAATTTATTTTAGTTTGTTTTTATAACTATTTTCACCCTTACTAAATTAGCATCTTAATTACAAGTTATGATCCGTGCAACATTTGAATTCGTGATCACTTTTCTGATATTTTAAAGTAACTTTTAATTGCCGGAGTCAGTTGATCGGTACAACTGAACGTACTTGTCATTTTTTGATGTAAACGAAGACACGTAAAAGCAACGGTTATACTAATCTGTTTCGTTTATATTCAACTGAGATTCTAGAAGTCAAATGACATCAATCACAACATCTGTAGACTGGCCTGCATCTCGAATGAGCTTGATACATCCCCGTTCCAGCTTGTCTCCTTGTTCATCTTTTATTTCTCATACGTGCGTGCTTTCAATTAAGCAAATTTAATCTTCGTTTTCTTGTGCTTAAAAAAATAAAAATAAAAAAGAGCTCGTTTCCATGCAGACTAATTCAATTATGCAAAATGCATGAATTATTGAAAGATGTTCATAGAAAAGCGAGTCTTTTTACCTCTGCCTGTTCTATGGAGAAAGGAGATAATAGAATCCCCATGCTTGGCAGTAGGTTCTACATAACAGCCTGAACACTCTCAAATCAATTGGAGACAGATGATCTTGATGGCTCACCTATCTCATTTTTGAAAAGCTGAGTTTGCACATTTTCTACACTTATTCTTTTCCCATGCCCTCCCTTTTCTTACCTGTTAAATGTACGGATATTTTAGATGCGTCAATCATTGGTGAAGGTAAAATTTCATTTTTATCTAATTGATGCTTGTTCTCATTCTGGGTTCCCGCCCAAAAATTGAAATTTGGTGCAGCGGCTTGTTGATGTTCTCTACAATTGAGAACTTCCGCTGAAAATCAGTGATACTTGATTGCAATAGGAAGTAGAATTTGATCTTTATGATGCTTGGTGTACTCAACACACATGTAATATGTTTCTGCGTTAAAGCATATCTGGCAGAATTCTACTAAGTTATCATGCATTCCAGTTTGGCAACTGCAAAGGTTTATCTTTCTATTCCTCTCATATACTCCACTTGATTTATGTTGTCTTTTGTGTGGTTAACTGCAATGAGATTTTTTTTAAGTATTGGAAGTAATCTAGTTTTGAATTTCTGTTCCCCCAATCTAAGTTTTGTGAATAGTTCCAGTGTAACACCTTTCAGGTTATGGGGGGCTCAACTCAAAGGTCACTTCAGAACTTTGATATTGGGGGTGAGCGTGAGCGGATGCCTGAACCAGTTATTCGTTCATTTGGAATTCTTAAAAGTGTGCTGCCAAGGTTACACAGCTGTTTACGTTGTTTTCCATGTGTTATCATTTTCTGAGGACAAAGTCCGTACCTGTCTAATTAGCCAGTGCAGTTTATTTGATATTAGTGGATTTTGTATTTTAACTTGTGGAAATGAGTTTCCATTGGTTAACTTTTACATTATAATGTTCACTTCAGTAGTAAAATATTTTATCTAACAGGAAGTATGATGGAAGATTACCTATGTTGCAGGTAAATATGGAGTATGGCCTTGATCCTACCATAGGAAAAGCGATAATGCAAGCTGCCCAAGAAGTTGCTGAGGGAAAGCTAAATGATCATTTTCCTCTGGTAGTATGGCAAACTGGCAGCGGCACGCAAAGTAACATGAATGCAAATGAGGTGCTAATTTTTATCACCTTATCATTTTTTTAGTGATTTCCTGTTTGTTGATACATAAATTAAGGACAGCAATGCAAGTATGGTTTTGGACCTCATATACATTCATGTTAGGCTCAAATGAAGTAGAGAAAAACAGGATATATCTCTTTTAATGATTTTCCATTTGAACAAATACTATTATGTAATATTGTTTATCGTAACGAAAAAACTGTAGTCTGATTGATACTTGTGGGATGGGCTAGATGAATCTTTTATCCCTGAAATACTCTTTTACCGATATCCTCTCCCAATTCCTAAAGGGGCCACGTCCCCTTCTAATGGTCTTTTACTCGATATCCTCTTCCAATTCCTAAAGGGACCACGTCCCCTTCTAATGGTCTTTTTTGTCTTTATCTGAATCTTATCCTGATAGGTATATCTAAAAGGTCATTCTGCAGATGCCGTTGCAATTTCAGATATCATCTTGTATTTCTTATCGGTAGACATCACCTCAATATTGTTCCTAATATGTTCATCTTTTTTAATCCCAGCCATTCTTGTAAGTCAGAACATAAATGTTAACATTCTCATATTTTCTACTTCCAAGTTTTCGCTCGTCATAATTTACTTATATAAGGTTTAGATCTATAGAACATCATTGGTCTTATGGCATCCTGTAGATACCTTTAAGCTTTAAAGGTATTTTTAACTGCATAAAAGACATTTTCTTATTAACATCCATATGAACTTCTCTATCTTTCTTCAATATTAATCATAGGTGTCTAGAACTTAACTAATAGCAACTTTTCGACCCGTGGTCCTGATACAAGATTCATTTTGCCAGTGCTGAACTTTTCTGTTTTTGTCCTACCTAAAAACAAGATATACCAGATAATTCTTTCTTTAATATGGTCAGTGAGTTCATCAACCAGGGCAAAAAGGTGAGGGCACGGAGTGGATTTTTTTACCGGAGGCTTTGAATGGAAATCCTTTGATTTAATCGTCTTGGGGTCTATATGCATGTGTCTGTCTCTTGCTGCATCGGCAATTTTTTTTTTTTGATATCTTTTTTGGCAGAATCACCTTATCATCATCATTATAAACCTTATTAGCTGTCCTACGATTGATAAAATAATCAAACACCGACTTATACAACCCACTTATGGAAGTGATGAAGTGTTTTACTGTCTTCTTAAGAAGCATTTTTACCGATATTAATTCATAGGCTCTTGCAAGATCCAAAATTTTTTCCCTCCATTTCTTTCCCCAAGGCGACATAATTTCCTCACTTCAAAATATCTTATGTGTCCAACAAGTCCACATAAACCAGGTGATCTTTTGATTTAAAGTATTTCTTACCAAACAAAAGGGACATCTAGATTAATCTATCACATTAAAATCGTTCATGATTTCTAATTATATAAAAGTTCGAGTAATTTCCTAGCAAATGAGATGATCTTTGATTTAAAGTATTTCTTACCAAACAAAAGTGACATCTAGATTAATCTATCACATTAAAATCGTTCATGATTTCTAATTATATAAAAGTTCGAGTAATTTCCTAGCATATGACACAAACAGTGCGCAGCTTGAGCTTGGATCGTTTAATGGTTAAGCTGAGCTGAGTTCAAACTCGAGCTTGAGTGAGCTGAGTCTGATGCAGTCCTATGGATGGTTCCACCACATCCAGGGTATTCTTGTGAGGATTGCACAACAGCAAGGATATGAACTTGCTTAAAACTTGCTATGAATAAGATCATCTCGATGCGTATACGGTGCTTACTTTGCAGGTTATTGCAAATAGAGCAGCTGAAATCTTAGGCCACAAGCATGGTGAGAAGTTTGTGCACCCAAATGACCATGTCAATCGGTCTCAATCTTCTAATGATACATTTCCAACAGTGAGCCACTTTCTGCAAGATCTTTATATGGTTTTGTTGGTATGGTTATGATAATTGTATCCCTTAATTTTTGCTTTCGATTTGGTTGGTTCATGAACAGGTGATGCATATTGCAGCTGGAATGGAAATAAATTCACGATTAATACCAAATCTGAAACAGTTGCACACTACACTCCATTCAAAGGTTGATTCACTGCTCTTTCATGCATGAGTTATCTTCTGTAGCAGCTACAAGAGTCTTTATATTGCTTGCGTTTTAACTGGCTAATTACTTTCCCTTGTAAATTTCATGTATCATCTACATGTTGTAAAAGATGGCTGCCTCTGGCACATATATACCTCTATATTTAAAGGGTCTTTCTGTTGTTTGTGCATAATGGAGAAAGAGTAAATCAGATATCTTTCCTTTCTGCTACTTTTCTCTTACCTGTAATATAAGGGACGAAACAAGACAGCTTGATTTGAGGTGTTTGAATCTTTAAATCTTAAACTTTCTTGCAACACATGGATTATGGAGAATTTATTACTATATAGGTGATGGAGTTTGGAATCCATTGATTCTTGATCAGTTATAGAGAAATCCTGGATGGTTTCTGAATCTTTTAGTGCAGTTCTTTTCCTTTCCTGGAATCCATGTCCTTGATATACTTTATGATATCATTTTTGCATCATGCCTTTGACATATGATGAGCTGTTTCCTTAGGACGATGTCATAGATGCCTGTATAATTGAAATTGTCTTTGGCTTGATCACAAAACCAGTTTTCATGCTTGATTTGTAACATAACTTCTCCAGTCAGTTGAGTTTAAAGACATTGTTAAGATTGGACGTACACATACTCAAGATGCAACACCATTGACTCTTGGGCAAGAGTTTAGCGGCTATACTACGCAGGTAGATGTTTGCCATTCTATAAGATTGACAAGTATAATTATTAAGAGAGGTTTTTGGTGATCTTGAATCCTGCCGCATGCATCATTGGATCTTCAACCTTATCTCGTTTAACAGGTCAAGTATGGCATCGATCGAGTATTATGCACCCTTCCTCGCATATATCAGGTAGTATCAAAAGAATATATAGTTTTAGCATATTTCTGTTTCTCGTTCCTGTCCCTATGTTGCTAAAATAACGGGATGCCATGTTCTCAGCTGGCACAAGGAGGCACTGCTGTAGGAACTGGTTTGAACACGAAGAAAGGGTAAGGGTCAATAGTACTTCTGAGGAAAATAGTGCACTTCATTGTCTTGCCTGGTCCCACCTAGTGGGAAAAAAGGCTCAAGCGTTGTATTTCCTGCCTGGTGGACATCTTGGTGGAACTTTCCATTTTTCTTATGAATCTGTTGTCATTTACTTACTTTTCTTCAGATTTGATGTGAAAATTGCTGCTGCAGTCGCCGAGGAAACAAAATTACCTTTTGTAACTGCTGAAAACAAATTTGAAGCTTTGGTAATCTCTTCAATCTTATATGTCCTTTCACTCAGTGCCTGAATTCTAAAGGACTGGGCTGTGTCTCCCTAATTTTGATGCATTTATCAATTTGGCAATTTTCAGGCTGCACATGATGCATTTGTTGAAACCAGTGGTTCCTTGAACACAGTTGCTGCTTCTCTCATGAAGATTGCAAATGACATCCGTTTCTTAGGAAGGTAAGTGCTCCTTATCCGGTAATGATTATGTCAAAGTTTCGTGTGACTGAGCATCAATATTAGCATTTCCTTATTTCAGCGGCCCACGTTGTGGTCTAGGCGAATTGATTCTTCCTGAAAACGAACCAGGCAGCAGTATCATGCCTGTACCGTCTTTCTCTCTTGGCTTTTGCTTATAATGCTGCTGGATATGTATGAGAAAAATAAACAAGGGAACTTTGTCTTATCCCGTTTCCTCTGATGAGTTAAATTTTTTCAGGGTAAGGTGAATCCTACTCAGTGTGAGGCACTCACCATGGTTTGCGCTCAGGTATTCTTTCTGGTTGTAGTTTCTGTAATATCTGCCTTTATCCATTTTGAAAACACAGGCGTAAACTTAGGGGATAAGTCAGTCAGAACGGGAGAATCCTAGTTATTCTTAAAGATTTTGTCAACTTGGTTGTTTCTGTTTATATTCTAAGCTAACTGAGGATTTGCAGGTGATGGGAAATCACGTGGCCATCACTGTAGGAGGGTCTAATGGCCATTTTGAGCTTAACGTCTTCAAACCAATGATTGCTAGTTGTCTGCTACATGTATGTCCAACAATCTTGTTTCAGAAATATATGTCGAAGGATCAGCAAAATTTCTATCTGCTCTCTGCCTGATTGTAAACTTATCCAAGTTCATTTTTATGTTGGCAGTCTTTGAGATTGCTGGGTGATGCATCCTCTTCTTTTGAGAAGAATTGTGTGAGGGGAATTCAGGCCAATAAAGAAAGAATATCTAAACTATTACATGAGGTTTGCGCATTAACTGATTTTTTGGAGTTTTGGTATCTTGTATGTGTTTTGCCCGTATAGCCACTCACCTGAAAAATATTTTGATTTCTATGCGATCTTCCAGTCACTCATGCTCGTCACGTCTTTAAATCCTGTAAGCTTCTGCTTCCTCTTGGATCTGCCCCTTCATTATGTCACCTGTTCTCCTCCCCCCCTCCCCCGTCCCCCGTCGTGCTCTGGCACTAAAACACAAATCTTCGTTTCTTTGACTACAAGTTTTTTATGTGTTTGACAATTTTTACTGTTGCCTGCTCCAGAAAATTGGTTACGACAATGCTGCTGCAGTTGCTAAGAAGGCCCACAAGGAGGGAGCTACGTTGAAGGTAAACTTGGTGCTTTATGAACGAACATCTCTGCTCCCACTTGAAAATTTTTAATCGGAGAGCTACCCATATGCTTGTATGCACAAGGGTTTTTGCTCGTTCCTAGTTCCAACGTACGTATTTGGTATTATATGGAAATGGCAGTTGGGATTTGATTGATAGAATACTTGGTGACGACCCATTTTGTGATTAATAAGTTGCAATTTTAGTTTTCCTTTTCTGAATTTGACAAAACCGTCTGTGGCAGGATGCGGCTTTAAATCTGGGCGTGTTGACCTCTGAGGAGTTTGATCAACTTGTAGTGCCAGAGAAGATGATTGGGCCCTCTGATTAAACGGTTATGACGTGCAGATTTTGCTCGAGCTCTTTCTTTTGGTGACGAGCTGATTGGGGCATAAAATTTTGTACAAGAAAGAAGGCATAGGGTCGATTTTCTCTCCCATTTTTGGCTGATTCCCGACAGCTGTGATGGCTGGGCCCAAGATGTATTGGCTGTTCCGATTTATTTGCACCAGACACTTAAAAAATGTTCAATGTAGGGAAACTAAACAGGGAAATAACACGATATGAGAGTCATCAGACTCTTGCAAGCTTCGGCCATACGAAAAAGCCAAATTGGCAACACCTTTTCACCCTTTTTTTTGACTGTTTCAAACTTTTTCTCCCATTTGCAAGTGATGTCAATTTTTCTCTCTTCAGTTTGTGACCAGTATGGCACCCTTAACAAAAACAGTAAGAGATCTACCATTGCCCTTTACGACGGTATGCACCGATTGCATGCTCTTTTGATTGAGGATATAATAGAAAGCTTAGATTGAGGAAAAACACTACCAGAGAGAAGAGACAGCGGAAGCACGATTCTCCTTTTTCTTTTTTCTTTTTGGTTCAAGAATGCACCGAGTTTTCACCCCTCCTATTTCTCCCATACTGGCGGACAAATAAGGTATTTCGTGGAGTATGGGTTCTTCATTTCACGATATTTCGTTTTGATGGTCAGCAATGACTTCAACGCTTCATTTACGTAAAACCTATTTTTGTTGGTTCTTCTCAAGTGCTTGGCTGCTATGATTGTAACCACTGGGGCATCGCCTTTCTACTATCTAGTAAATACTTGTTGCCCGTCATTTTTGACATCCGAATGAGCTGCTATAAATATCATCAAAATAAAAGATCCTAGGTTCTTTTGGTTCCTTCTCTCCAAAGACAAAAGTTTCATTGTCATCTGTATATGGATTGTTACTAAGTTTCTGTCATCTATACTGGCATCCTAATCAAAGCTTCTACGTTTCACCGCATCCTACACACACACACAGAGAGAGAGAGGGGGAGGGTGTGTGTGTGTGTGTGTGTGTGTTGTTGTCAACACTTTGATGATTGTTGAATCGGCTTTTCCATATCAGTTGGAAGAACCCATTGCCATCGTTTTCGGCTCTACAGTGTATAATACAGGAAATATCTGTCATGTTTACTCCAATCTCCATTTCTACCTTGCAAGAGTACTTAAAACAAAAAAGGCTTGCAAGAACACAAGATTAAATGTATCTTAAAAACTCCTTCCCTGTATATGGTGAAATGATTTAACAAAAAAGCAACACCAAAACAATTGGTGACAACAGGCAAAAGAAAAACTGTAAGACCAAAGAGTCAGAACATGATACGGAAGGCCTAATCATTACCATCACGATCACTTTTTTGATTTCTTGGATGCCCTGTAGATGACAGTACTGATCAGATCATGAAACATCTTTTATTAAAGTTCTGCCAAGTTGCAAGTTACTCACTGATCAGGAGCGGGTTGGGCTGGAGCTGGAGTCATAGCTGCAGCCCCTGGTGCAGCAACCTTCCCAGGGCCCTGTCCGACAAAATTATACTTATTCAAAAAAGCTTCTTGTAGAATTATAAAGAAGTCGTAGAGAAAGACACTTGTAGAATAAATATAGCTTTGTCAAGAGCTTGTATGACCAAATAAAACAATACAAACCGCAAGGAACGACAGAAGGGAATCGACAGGACATCATAATAGGTCTACAACAAACATAATATCGAGTAGAGAACTATAATTAGTAAAACATATAGATGAAGAGATTATCCTACCTGGGCAAAACGTTCCTCCCTCCTAGCAATCTTTCTTTCCCTGCTGGCCTTGTTCTTTGCTCGCTTAGCCTCAAACTGATCAGACAAAGTCTTCTCTCTTGCTTTCTCAGCTTTGGACTTGTGGATGCTCTCCATGAGGACACGTTTATTCTTAAAAACATTGCCCTTTACCTTCATGTACATATCATGATACATGTGCTTGTCGATCTTGTTTGCTTCCCTATACTTGCGGAGCAATCGCCTGAGCACCCTCATTCTCCTCATCCAAAGCACTTTAGTAGGCAATCTAGCCTCTCTAGTACCCTTACGTTTACCTAGAGCGTAAAAAACAACAAAGACTCCCATCCCATTTAAAATGACTACACAAGCTACATACTTCTCGAAAAGAACTACCCTGTCCCATCATAAAACATATGGCTCAAAGCCAAAATTTAACTAGGAGTTAAAAAAAAAATTTATTCTTTGAGAAAGCAAATGATTTTTTCTCATGAGAAAAAAAGGGAACTTCACATATGTGCCACACATCAAAATAATGGTCAAAAGATGGGTGGAAGAAAATACCGTATCCAGAGTGTCGCCCCTTTCTCTTAGCCTCCTTCATTCGGCGGGCTCGAGATCGTGAGTGAATCTTGGTCGGCTTCCTGATAATGAAACCATCCTTCACCAGCTTTCTTATGTTTTGCCCTGTCATTTTGTAAACAGAAAAGAATAGAAACCACTCAATAAAAGTATAAGGAAAATACGTTGTTTCACAGATCAACAGAGCAAATAGCAAAACACAGAAAGGCCTTGCATAATAATAACCAGCAAAAATTCCAACTACTTAACGAGCATGCTCAGGCAGTAAAAATTTATAATAACTGGTCGTATATCTCTTTTTATTCATACAACCGCACACTGTGTGCAATTTATAGCACAACATTAGTGTGCTGAAAGAAAGATAGAACGCTATTGCAAATCATGTATACACAGTTCAGTACTGATCCCAATTGAAAAAGACTGTTTAGCATGAACATTGTCAGAACATCCCCTCTACTTTTGACAGCAGAAATCACCAACTAACGATCACAGACATCAATACGAATAAAATTTAATGGAACCAGAGCTAGACTTTATGTAGTAGCTCAAATAACGAATAGGCCACATACCAGCACAGATCATTCATTTCCTTCAAGTATCAAGAGAGAAAATTGTGACTGCTTACTAGTTGAGAAACAACCCTGGAAAGTTGTGTCAAAAGTATGCATTTCATCACAAATGAACTAAAAACCCAGTCTGCATAACTTTGTGAAAACCAATTTGTCAAAAGCAAAATCACGCACAACACTAAAATTCAAGCTCCGAGCACAGTCACTGATCAATCAGCCCAGCCAACTTATTATTAATCGAATTAACGCAGCATCAACAGAACTATGTCAAAAATAGAGTATATCATGCGCGACAAATGTGTAAAAGACCAAGTAACGGCCTTAGAATCCCAATAAATCAAAATCCTCAACCAAATAAAAACGCCCGAGGATCAATTTAACTGAAGCAAGAAAATCAGACAACACTATTGAATAAACCGATACATTTCAAATAATAATAATAATAATAATAATAATAATAATAATAATAATAATAATAATAATAATAATAATAATAATAATAATAATAATAATAATAATAATAATAATAAGGGGAAGAACAAAAGAAAAGAAAAGGCGTAGGAAGAAGAATGAACAAACTGGAATTGGCCATGGAGATTTCATTGACTTCATTGGGATCGAGCCAGACCTTGGCACCGCCGCATTTGAGAACGCTGGAGGCCAGCCGCTTCTGAAGCTTCAGCGACACCATCTTCCACCTTCTTTTTCTCAGCTCCTAATATCTCCTAAATACAGTCAGCGTCGATTTCCAAAATCTTTATAGTGATCCCTATCTTGCGTAGGGCTTTGTCAGGGGCTTTACTCTTT
Source organism: Eustoma russellianum (assembly GCA_036186865.1). Taxonomy (NCBI): domain Eukaryota; kingdom Viridiplantae; phylum Streptophyta; class Magnoliopsida; order Gentianales; family Gentianaceae; genus Eustoma; species Eustoma russellianum. The sequence continues at coordinate 76,271 of AP025106.1, read as the reverse complement.
CGGAGAAGTTTATTAGGAAATAATCATCAAACATAAAAGAAGGTATACATTTGGCCCCCACAGCCAATTTACAGAAGTTGCAATTCTCTCTCTAGAAATTTGCTCTGACTTCTCTCTAGAAGAATGTCCCAACAACCTTCAACAACAACAACCTCAGCGGAATAAAAAGACCAGCTTAGAAGGAGTGTGAAAAAGAACAAACGGGATGAGAGTGACTGGCCTTCCTTGGCGGAGCCTCCCCCAATGAGAACTCTGCAAGGTCAAACGAACATGTGGAATACTAGAAGTTTTGCTGAAGCATTGAAACCGGATATGATGAAAGGCCCTATTTATTGTGGGAAAGAAGAGGATGACTTTGAAATAACTGAACTCCTGGATCAGTTGTATATGGAAAAGCTGGATGTCCCAGAGTCGGAGATACGGTGGCCAGAAATTGAGATATCCAGTACAAGATGCTTGGAGTTATGGAGACCTTGGCGCCGTGCGTTGATCATAAAACTTCTTGGGAAGAACATAAGCTATAAGGTGCTCTCAGATAGGCTCGGTGATGTATGGAAATTGCAGAGAGGTTTCGAACTTACGGACCTAGAGGAGAACTACTTCATGGTCCGCTTTTATGAACGTTTGGACTACTTACACGTTCTGGAAAATGGGCCATGGATGATTATGGGGCATTACCTTACCATCACCAAATGGCAGCCATACTTTGATCCACGGAGAACAAAAATCATGAGCACTCTTATTTGGGTTAGATTTCCTGGTCTACCGGTGGAATATTTCGATAAAT
>AP025106.1:47994-75474 GCA_036186865.1 Eustoma russellianum | reverse complement strand
TTTCCTGGTCTACCGGTGGAATATTTCGATAAATATTTGCTTTTGGAAATGGGGAACAGGTTGGTAAGCCAGTGAAAGTTGATGAACATACGCTTGGGGCAGCAAGAGGGAGATACACCAGGGTGTGCGTTGAGATAGACTTGTCTAGAGAGCTGACACCGCAGGTGAGATTAAAGGGACCGAAGGATATACTTCAGAAAGTGGAATATGAGGGTCTTCATCAAATTTGTTTTGCTTGCGGGAAGTATGGCCACAAAGAAGATGATTGCGGTGAGGCGGAGACACGGGAAGGCGAGAGGATCTACGCACAGGATGAGGGGGAGATGCAGTTGAAACCACAAGACCAGACACCCACACCGGAAAAGCCTTTTGGTCCTTGGCTGATCCCAGTAAATAACCGGAGAAGGAGACAGATGAAGGAATATTCCGGGATGGGAGAAAGGAGTACGGACCAGGCGAATACGTGGCAACAAAAAACTGGGAAAGGGCAGAGTACTGAGATGCCGCATTTAAGGAAAAGTACTACATCAGCTAGTGGGTCCAGATTTGAGATGCTGTTGGAAGAGGGTGGGGACCCCCAGGAGGGTAATTTGGACTTGCCTATAATGACCCGTCAGCTTAGGGACGCATATCAAATGGAGAATGAGGCCCCAGGTGACTATGCTTACTCGCTCAAACCTCGGCCCATTTGAACCCAAACAAAGGAAAACCGGTGTTGCATTGAGACACAAACCCAAAACAAAGACCAGAGTTACGTTATCCAGTCCACAATATAAGTCACATGAAAACAAGAATCCTAACCAGACACTTAATCAAGTGAACATAGCAACTCCAGTCCAAAAACAACAAAAAAGCAAATTGACTTTCAGCCCGATCCCGATTGGATCAGAAACCCAAATAGATAACCCAAATACATACATTGCCTCAACTACAATATCAGATACAGACTATAGGAAGCAACATACTGATCCAATACAGAGACCATATCACATTAACATCATCAATCAAGAACAATTACCAAACCTGAAAGAGAATCCCCCTGACCTGTATCAGAGTGTAGAAGGAGAGGCTTGCACTATGGAAATGGACACCAAGGGGAAGGACGATGCGGTGGGTAGCAATGAGCTTCAATCTGCCATGGACCAGGAAGAGAACCCTGTAGACGAACAGCAGGATGTCCTGCAAAAAAAGTTATAAGTTTAATGATGCAGTACATAATATGGAATTGTAGAGGAGCGGGTTCCCCTCAATTCAGAAGGAACCTTAAGCAATTAGTGATGAAGTACAAACCTGTAATGCTGTGTTTGATTGAGACCAGATCAAAGAGTCAGAGAGCTCGGGGAATCCTGCGGGAGTTCTATTTCTCTAACCTTGTTGCGGTGGAAGCTCAGGGTTATAAGGGCGGTATTTGGTGCTTTTGGGATGAGACACGAATTGACTTAGGGTTGATCAATTTCGACAACCAATTCATGAACCTGGGGGTGTGTGAAGGTGGAAAGGTGAAGGAGATTCTAACGGTGGTCTATGCCTCTCCTAGGAAACAGGAAAGGGAGAAGCTTTGGGTTTATTTGACTAAGATTGGTAAGTTGATCCAGATTCCTTGGTGCATAATGGGAGATTTTAATGAAGTTATGTCACAGGATGATAAAAATGGGGGACGGGTAGTTGTTAAATCTGGGAATGAGGATATTTTGAAGATGATCAATCAATGTCAGTTAATTGATCCTGGCTTCTCTGGGCCGAGATTCACATGGTCAAATTCGAAGATTGGGAAGGATGCAATTCGGGAACGTATTGACAGGGTATGGGTGAATGGGAAATGGCAACTAAAATTTCCTGATGCTATTGTACATCACCTACCACGCACCCACTCGGATCACCATCCTATAGGGGTGGAATTGTGGACTGAATCCTGCAGGCCACAATGTTCTAACAGGTTTTACTTTCAACTTGCATGGTTAGAGCATCGGGAGTTTGGTAAGTTCGTTGAGGAGCACTGGCCAACTAATACCCCTCTGCACGATGCTATGGCAAAGTTTGCGGAGGAGGCTACGAAATGGCACAAGGAAGTGTTTGGGCAGATCAAGATCCGCAAGGAGAGATGTGTTGCAAGAATAAGAGGAATACAAGAAGCATTGTCCAAGCATAGTTCTAAGTATTTGGAGGAGCTGGAGAAGAATTTGATTGAGGAGTACAATTGCATCCTGAAACAAGAAGAGGCCTGATGGTTCCAAATGTCGAAACTTAACTGGGTGGTGAGCGGGGAGCGGAATACAAGATACTTCCACCTTGTGGCGTTAAACAGAAGACGAAAAAATAAAATCCATAGGTTGCTGAACGGAGAGGATGTGTGGACGGATAGCAAGACGGAGCTTTCACAGTTAGCATATAAATTTTACAATAAACTTTACACATCTGAGGGCAGACGCATGATGGAGAAGGGTGAATTCTCATTTCCAGACCTCTCCAGAGTTGAGGTTGACTGTTTAAATGGAGAAATTACGACTAAGGAAGTTGAGAATGCGGTATTCCAAATGGGTGCTTTCAAGGCACCTGGACCGGATGGCTTTCCCCCGGTGTTCTTCCAAAGATTTTGGAGACTTATTAGACAGCAGCTTGAAGCTTTTATCATGGATGCGTTTAAGAAAGGGAAGTTTGATACTTCCCTGAACAAAGTTTTGATTACTCTGTTACCCAAAGTTGAGCAACCGGAGAGGATCAGCCAGTTTAGACCAATATCCTTGTGTAATGTGGTGATAAAGATTATATCTAAGATTGTTGCAAATAGAGTGAAGCTAATCCTCCCCAAAATTATTGGAGAGCAACAGGCTAGTTTTGTTCCTGGGCGCCTGGGCACGGATAATGTTATCTTGATTCAGGAAATGATTCATACGTTTAGAAAAAAGAAGGGAAGGAAGGGACTTATGGCCATTAAACTAGACCTTGAAAAGGCCTATGATCGCATGGAATGGGACTTTTTGATTGCTATACTGGAGGATATTGGACTCAAACAGGATACCATCCGGTTATTGAGATTTGGATGGGAAACCACAAGGATGAAGGTGATTTGGAATGGGGAAATACTTGAGGAGATGACTCCTACAAGGGGGCTGCGACAGGGAGACCCTTTGGCCCCTTACCTATTCGTGATTGGAATGGAAGTACTAAGTCATGAGATTACTAAGAAGGTGGAAGGTAAAGAGTGGAGGCCGGTGCAGTATAACCGGGGTGGTCCGTGCATCTCCCATATAATGTTTGCTGATGATCTTATTCTCTTCGGTGAGGCGTCTGAGGCTCAGGCAAACATTATGCAAACAACCTTAGACAAGTTTTGCACCTGGTCTGGTCAAAGGATTAATACTGAGAAGTCTAAGGTATATTTTTCCCCAAATACACCGAAAACTCTGAGAGAGAAGCTGAGTTTGAAATTTGGGATCCCAAAAGCTACGGAGTTTGGAAAATATCTGGGGATGCCAGTTTTACATGGGCAGGTGAATAAGGCAACGTTTCAGCCCCTGGTGGACAGGGTCAGACAGAAGCTTAGCGCATGGAAAGCACAGAATCTGTCTAAGGCTTCCCGGCTTGTCCTTATTCAATAAGTGTTATCTACAATCCCTAGATATTACATGCAAATTGCTAAATTGCCGGAAAACACTATCCAGGCGCTAGATCGTATAAATAGAGACTTTCTTTGGGGTGATACTGGGGGGGCCCGTAAGATGCACCTTATTGCGTGGGATGCAATCTGCCAACCGAAGGAGGCAGGGGTCTTAGGTTTACAGAAGCTATCCAAAATTAACCAAGCCCTGCTGGTTAAGTTGGGCTGGAGAGTGATCAAGGAAAAAGATAAGTTATGGGCGCGGGTGCTACTATCCAAGTATGGGAACCCCCTTAATGAGACCAGATGCAAACAGGGGGCCTCTCATATTTGGAGAAGCATCAGACATGGAATGAACATCTTGAAGCAAGGATGGAGGAATGAGAATCGCGCAGAGGACAGTCCATCACAGAACGGGGGGAACAAGGGATGGGAACATGCAAACAATCTGAAGCTAAAAGATATACATGCAATGCAATTGCCACTGCCAGAACTACGGGAAAGGGCAGAGTGGCGTCGTATATGGAGGATCCCAGGTCCCTTAGGCAGGAATCTTCTCCTTTGGCAGGCTAGGCACAATAAGCTATCTACTAACAAACTGCTTGCTGAAAGGAAGTGCTTGGATGACCATACCTGTCCCATTTGCTGGCGTGAGACGGAATCTGGTCTGCATGCCATCCGTGATTGTAGCTGGGCCAAAGACTTCTGGAAAAAGGTGGTTCCGAGGAAGTGCTGGGGTGTTTTTCTTCGGAATGACTGACCTCCAACAATGGATTGACTCCCAATTAAAGGGACAAAATCATGGTATGCCTCTTCTTAAGTGGAGGCTATGGTTTAGGGAAGGGATTCGTAGTGTTTGGTTATGGAGGAATAGGTGGGTTCACAACCGGTTGAAGGGACACCCTCCAGTGGAGAACAGTTGGGAGAAGTGCAGGGAGGAAGTCAGAACGTTGCTGAGTGCGGAAGAGGATGGAGCGTTGGGTGCTTTGATGGATGAATTGAATGCAAATGGTTGGACCGTAAATGCTTCTGAAGACTTAGATGATACAACATTAATGGGGGTGCAAGGGGTAGAGGAGGCGTTTTGTCCTCTTGGACCGGGCTGATGTTTGGTGTTAGATTTGGTAGATTGCCACAGGGCTGTTATTATGGGCTATAGCCCAATGTTGTTTTATTTTCTTAAGATTAATAAAATGATCCGATTTCGCCAAAAAAAAAGGAAGGTATACATTTCTCTAAAAATGTACACTCTTCTATTTCTTGATATCCAAAAGTATTTATCAACAATCTAAAGAAGTCACTACATAATTACGGTCATCAGACTTATAGCTTTTAACCTAAATTTCTAATCCATAATTAGTCAGTTAAAACAATAAAAATTTATTTAACCTAAATTTCTAATCCATGTGTCATTTTGACAATTACGACATGTTTTTAAGAATGAATAGAGTATCATAAGTAACAAATGTGGATATATTTTAAGTGTCAACCTTTTTTAACCCAAATGGATAAAAGCACGCTCGCAAAGCTAGAGTTCGCTTGATCTCTAGCATGTCTTCAATTAACTATACGATAATAAGAAGAGAGTGCTAATTCCATATCCACGACAACATAATTATGCAGCATATTTTATGATTTGAGCAGCAACTGAAATATGGATCTACTCCATTACATTGTATATGAAGAAGCGTTCAAATTCTAAGTTGAAATATTACAAGTTACAAAACACACAAAGAGGGCTCTACTTAAAACATGCTTTTCCACAAAACGACTACAGGTGAGGAGACCTGGTGCTTTCCATCACTCCAAGTTAGCTTACCCCATTCTGTAACCGAATTTCCAGGGCTAACCTTCAATGCTTCCCCTGTGATCCTAGCCACATAGCTCTTTTTTTGTCCTTTCACCTCAAATTCCATTTTGCTAGGACTCACACTCACCACCGCCCCTTTAGGATTAGTTACCGTTACAGTATAGCTGGATGATCCCTCTCCCACATAAGTCACTGTCCTGGTGACTACCACCTCGGAATTGGAAGCTCCCGACGATTCAAAAGCTACTGATATTGCCGGATAGTTCAAATTCCACGGTTCCTTAAGCTTTTTTGCACACTTGGAACCGTCCCTTGTGATCTGTCGGATTGCTATACGACTGTAGTTGGAGGCGCATAAAAATTGTACGTAATCGTTTATTGTCAAATCATAAACAAGACCTGGATCCACTGCTTTCTCTGGGTTCACATGACCCGCACCCATGGCCCAAATGCTTGACTGGTTATATGATTTCTCATCCAGCAAAGGCTTTCCCGCCTTGTCGTTCATTGTAGCCGTGGTCATCATAGCTGAACGGATCATCGCTGGTGACCAATCTTGATGGGCCCCTTTCAATAAAGCTGCAATTCCAGACACGTGAGGGCAGGACATAGATGTTCCAGAGATGATGTTGAACTCTGTTCGCCTCTTATCCGAGGACAAATCTGTAGGTGCCACGCCATCTGCCCAAGCTGCCAAAATGTTTACACCTGGTGCTATGACATCGGGCTTCAGCACGTATGGGCTTTCCCCATTCGGGCCCCTAGACGAGAAGCTCGCCACTACAGGTGCTGGTTTCGAACCCAGTTCGGTTCCACGGAAAACCATCCGAGCCGTTGGATTTTGGTTCGAGTTTATATAAGCCCGAAGTGTGTTACCAGCAGACTCTGTAAGTGCAAGCCCAGGAATCATGTGTGCATCTGCAACAAGTCCTTCGCCTAGTGGTGACATGTTGGCAACTACTACTCCTACACCACCAGCCTTTTGCACCACTTCACCTTTGGCAACTCGTGCGTTGCCCCCTCGATCACACAACACAATCTTCCCCTTGGTTTTCTCGTCGTTTAGTGACTCCGGCATGCAAGTTCCGGAGGAAAGCCAACCAATAGGTCCAAAGCCTTTGCTTAAGCGTGCAGATATGTTTCCAGCGTATGCTAATGGAAAATACGTCCTATCTAGAGAGTCATCTCCATGATACAGCGAAGCACCTTTTAGTACCTGGGCAGAGAGGGTGGTAATTTCAGTAAGTTAATTTATCACACACACTAATGCAAACAAGTAATAACAGAATAGATCGAACAAAGTCTGGAAATGATGACATATTTTGATTTTCACTACCATTTTTCATTGATTATTCATCACGATTATGGTGGATGACTTCATCCATGTTTTGAAAATAAAGATATAGTTAAGAAGTATGAAAATCACATCGTGAATTGTAAAATTATGATATGAGAAAGAGAAACTCCCTGATCAGATGTTAGATCATGCAAATCAAACCCACCATATTTTATTAGCCGTTATATTCGATTGATTCACTACTCATTTGTTTTTGTAAAAATCAATTCAAATATTGGTAAGAAATCAGATCGTATCGTGAAAAAAGACGTTCTCGTCGTGATGTACGCATGCTTATTCTACAATTTGTAGAAGATGCTGTTTCAACGACTCGAACACGTGACATCAATCACAAAACAACAACATCCACCCTAAGATAGTATCGTGAAAAGAAAATTGATTAAATTGGTGTCCTATGCGTTATTATGTATACTTCAATTCAATTCATGAAAGTTTCTTATAGTTACTAGGCTCATGATAGTACCATCTTAGAAAACAAGGGTATATATGGTATTCTGTAACATTTATAAAAAATAGAAGTATAGTGTAATAAAATTCCTTCATAAAATTTCCCCTAAATAAGAAAATAAAGAACAATAATAAAAAAAAAGTGAGAAATTGTACCTGGCCATCTCCAAGAACAAGGTCGGCGGGGAACTTTCTGTCAATGGTGCCAGCACCCACCGTTGTGATCCATGGTCCCACATTCGTCACCGTCATTGGATTTGGACCCTCATTCCCCGCAGAAGCAGAAACCAAAACCCCTCTTTCCATCGCCCCAAATGACCCGATTGAAATTGGATCAAGATTATATGCCACAGCGCCACCTCCGACAGAAACGGACACCACATCAACTCCATCTTCAACTGCTCTATCAATGCCCGCAAGAATATCAGAATCCACACAACCTCTTTTCCAGCAGATCTTGTAGGCAGCTATACGTGCTTTTGGTGCAATTCCAACCGCCACCCCATTAGCCAATCCGAAAAAGGAAGCATTCGAAACTGCTCTTCCGGCTGCGGTGGAGGCGGTGTGGCTGCCGTGGCCATCCGTATCCCGCGCCGACTTCACATCTTCACTTGAATTTCTTCCACCAATTTTAGCTTCGTAACCAGAGATAAAATATCGAGCACCCACAATTTTATTATTGCAGTGTGATTTAGTGAAATTTTCTCCCTCAGTGCATTCCCCTTTCCAATGGGGTGGGATTGGACCAAGGCCTTCATCATGGAAACTACGTCGTTCGGGCCATATGCCTGTATCCAAAACTCCGATCACAACGCCAGAGCCCTGATCAGACTCGGTTAAGAGTCCGGTGGGGCTATTAGTATAAGTGATTCCGAGAAAGTGAGGAGATCTAGTGGTGTGAAGTTGACGGAGTTCATCTGGTAAAACTGCAATAACTTCCGGGCGGTTTTGTAGTTGTGTTGCTTGTGTTTGAGTAAGTTTGGCGGCAAAACCATGGAAGACAGTTTTGTAGACATGGAGAAGAGGATTCACAAATTGGGAAATTTCTGGATTTCGGGTTGATTGAAGATTTGAATTTAGGCTTTGTAAAGTCGAAGAGTACCATTGTTCGACATCAGAAAATGCGGATGGTTTTAAGTCACTTTGGACTCTTACAATGAACGTTTTCAGCGGTTTCTTCAGCAGTTTGTGAAACACAATTAGTTAATAGTACAGAGAAACAAGCAAAGAAGTAAAACATCGAGGGTGCCCATAAGAAAACCATGTTGGATTAGAATTTAGAAGACAAAGGGTGAGTTGATGTTGCGGAATGTATATGCGGTGAGTTTATAGAGGTTATATTACAGGGGCACCGCGTTACGCAAGTCGGAAGAAGACACAAATCCAGTCTTACTTCTTTTGTTGACGTTCAACCTTAACATCTTTCAGTTTTTATATCTTCTGATATATATTGTTGGATCGTGTGTACTTTTTTTTTTTTTTGAGAAAGATCGTTTGTGCCCTTAGAAAATGCAGTGTGTGTATTGTTGGAAATAATTGAATGTAAGACAAAATTGACATTCTGTACAATTTGTTTCTGCAGTAGTCAAGCTGCCGAGTTCGGTTCAGGCTGGATTGGTCTGCCAGATCTTGACACTTTAGATGATGCAATTTAAGTTTGCGTTCAGAACAGTCAGCCGACCTGAGTTGAATAGCACTTCAGAACAGTAGGTCTGTGCTATCAAGCCTTCCGGCCGAGCTGAACTAAAGTCAGACTGATCAATCAGATCAGATCAGTCTGCGTAATTGTATTTGCGTTCTGAATTGATGGTCGACCTGCCGACCTCGGCCCTCAGCACAACTAACAAATAGTTGTGCTTTTAGCCGCTTCAGCCAAACTCAGCACACAAGCAGCGCTCAGCAAGGCAGTGCTGCATAACAATGAATGCTCTCAGCCAAACAGCAAAGCTCATCTCGGCAATAGTGTATGCAATAGTACTGCATTATCCTTCGATCAGTAAAGCGCAGCACAAAGCAGAGCTCAGCTCGGCAATAACCTCAACAGCTCAGCTGAGCAGATATCCGAGATGAGTCCAGGACTCTATCCTTAAGACCTTTGCTCCGGGATACTATGTCCAACCGAATGGAGCAACCGTCTCCTAGGATACAACGGAAGTTAGTTCAGACGAGCAGCACTGCAGTGTATAAACTCTACGAACCTATAAGATGCCCTGAACTTCTCGGACTTGATACAAAATGTAGAAGAAGAAAGGAGAAGAGCACGTGTATGCAGAGGAGGAGAGGAGGAGAAAATCGAATGGATGCAGAATACTGCCTTGGCCTGGTATTTATAGAGAAAAAAAAGTTTTGGTTGGTTAATTGCCAGTTTAACCACAGTCGTCGGATCATATTGTCACCGTTAAATCAGATAACCGCTTTTCAAATTTGAATTTGAATTACGGTTAAGTAACCAATTTTCAAATTAGAATTACGGTTAAGCAACCGACTTTCAAATTATTTTAATCCTATTTTGAGCATTAATTTCTCGTTCATCCGGTATCGTAATTGAGTGATTCTAAACTTTAGAATCGTCTACTCGTTACGTAGATATTTAAAAGTTTATTAGTTTTCACTTGTCATTATTAAAACCTAATTATAACTCAGCTCAAAGTACGTTGCTAATCACACTTTGTAACTTGACATATTTTTCAATTTCATTTCATTTTCTCCGACATGTATATACGTACAGACATGTGTATGTATATGAGTCTCATGAATGTGGTTGGGACTTTAAACTTTGGAAGTTGGGTGATATTGGAAATCATGATGATAAGCATTAATTTATATACTATTTTAGTTGTCTCACAGTGAGACCTTAACGTTTCAAGAAAAGGAAAAAAGTTGAGACATTAATGTTTCATCACATCAGCTATATCGGCAGTGTTCGACTCCTTAATTATCACGCAACCAGTCACTAATAATCGACTCGGACCGTAGCGACACTGAAGATTTCAGAATAGTGGTGAAGTCCCTTTTTCACACATTAAAATGTGCTAGCTTCATCGGCGATTTCTCTCTTCTTTTCTTTTTAATCAAAAAAGCTTGGTTTCATTCAAGTTTATTGTTGCAAATGTCATGTGGGTGGGTCGGTCGAATTTGATTTAAATTTCTAGTTTATTGGTTTAGTTTGATAAAGTTTAAAATCAAATTTGATTTGATTTAACTGTTTAAAGAGTCACTTTTGAGTATATTTATGTTCAATCTGTTAGGTCATGATCATAAATATATCAAATTTATTGAGTTATATTGTTTAAACAAATCCAAGTCATGCAAAGTCTGAATCAAAAATCACAAATCATGATTATGATCAGCTTAGCAAACGGAACGGTTATTCTTGGCATTATGAAGATTATGGTGTGAGGTGAAGCATAACAATTTTATAGGCAATGAATTACTCGTTGAAACTTGAAAGGAAAGATGTATAGAATGACATGATGGATACACATTATTTGGCAACTAAAAGAAAAGGGCTATTACAAAAGAAAGAATTCTAGTTCAAAGAATACTTTTACTAAGTTATAATTGGTCAAATAAGTTTTTCTTTTAGACATTTAATACGTTAGTAGGAACTTCGTCACTAGTATTTTCGCGACATAAACTGTTACAATAATTCAGCATTCTAACATGTTTCTTGGTTTAACAGGTAAACCAACGTCACTGTTGAGCAACATGTTTCTATTCTGTATGTGGTTCTTGTAAGAATTAAGCAGTTAAATTAAGTCACAATTTTTTCGTTGATTTAATTTGTTGTGCTTAGATATTTCAAGAGGTCATCACACAACGCGGCTGGTCTTCGTTTTCTCATTGGCAAGATGGGCAAGAAAATGTTTTGTTTTAAAAAATTATTTTGGGGCCAAAATAACGTCAGTAGAAAGTGGAAAGGCGGTGGACAGTGTGAAGCCGTGGAAACCTTGAGACGGTCATAACTCGTAGGTTGGTGATCGAAGAATCAGTGGTGAAAAAATTTGTGAGCGCAGCGGTAAGCTGTTACAGCCAAAAAGGTTTAATTGGGTTACATTGTCCTCTATTTCTGGTTTACCCGGTCTAAGGAATGTGGGAGAATTTGGAGGTAATTAATTCACGGAGTAATATTACTAATTTCGTCAGTTTCAATAGTTATTATGAACATCTCTTAATTTTTTCCCCAAAAAGTAATGGCTGTAAGCTCGAATAATAACCATGAATATTTCTTAATTTTTTTTCCAAAAAAAAATGCATATAAATGTAAATACTAATTATTTATATCTTGAAATTTTTTTATTGACATTTCACTAATAATACCTAAAGGTAACTTGCTATTATATTAGGAGTTTTTAGAACTTCCTGCGAAGTTTGTTGAAAAATCCATTGTTGTACTTGATTAAATACTCTGAACAGTTTTATTTTTGACACGTGTTCTAAAAAGATCCATCAATTCAACACCACCGGAGCATGCACCACATATGGGTTCTGGAGGAGTCACAGGTGTAGGCAGTGCACTTGGAAGGGAGAAATGCTATTTTTCTCTCCTGAAAATCCGTTTGTATTTGGGCTTTGGACGTAATGTGGCCTTTGGATTTTTCGCAGCATTGTAACACGTACTACTTGACTCCATCGTACTACTTGACTCCATATTAAGTTGTTAATAATAATGTCGTATTCGTTTTACCAACACAACAAAGTTAACTTATTGGCTATACATAACAATAAGAAAAAGAAAAAGTGAACTTATACGATGAGATATTTAAACCAACTTACTGGTAAAGATAATTGTGTTTTTTAAGTAACAACCATTGTTCCAATGACATCTCTTTCATATGTGCATGTTTAATTTTTTTTTTTTATACTAAAAGTGAACTTATTGACTGGACAAATAGAATTGAATACCACAAATTTCGATATAATGAATGAGTATATTTTTATGTTTTGAACACATTTATCTGACATATCAATCTCTCTTATGTATATAGAGTTTATTGATCACTAAGTAATTATAAAGATGTCTAATATTTATTCATTTACCACTTTAAAATTTGCTATGTAATAAGGTCCGTGTTCTGTTTTTGAATTTTTTTTTTTGCGTTTCTCTAAACTTCTTTCAAGTTTTCTTTGTCGTGTATCGTCTGCTTATTTAATGTCTTTTTGTATTTTCAAGTTTTTTGTGCATTGTTTTTAATGTCTTTTTGTATTTTCAAGTTTTTTGTAGATATTATTTATTGCCCTGTATTTTTCAAGTGTGTGTACATATGGAGAGACAGAGAGAAATAAATGGAATAATAAGCAAAAGTTTAAAAAAAAAAACTCAAAAAGACATAAAAAACTTTTAAAGCCTTGTCTTTATTGCGCAAAAAAAAAAGAAAAGAAATTCCCTTATCAATAAAATATGAAAGGCTTATAAATTGTGAGTTTCATGAAGGTCTTCTACCGTAGCATCATTAGTTGTTGCTTCTTGTAATACTTTTTGTCATTTAGGAAGTTGGTATCTCCAGGTCGTTTTATTCATATATATATATATGTATATATATATATATATATATGTATATATATAGACACACACACATATATATATATATATACATATATACATATATATATACATATATACATATATATACATATATACATATATATATACATATATACATATATAGACACACACACACATATATATATACATATATACATATATATATATACATATATACATATATATACACATATATACATATATATACATATATACATATATATATATATATATATATATATATATAAAGCAAAAACTTCTTCCTGATGTTTGGTAAACTTGACCTGTCACAACTTCAGCACATAGCATGAGTCTTCTTTCTAGAAATTTAAAAGGTGACCTATGTTGGATATTTGGGATAAATTAGAGAATTGGAATAAAAACTTATTTTTTCATTGATTCAATTTGTGTCACAATAGTCCCTACTTATAATCTCAAAGTTTACATAACTATGGTAATATCATAACGGCAAGATACAAAATACGATTTGATTTGATTATATCCCTAATTCTCCTCCAAATCTCTGATCTCCATATCCTTCTGATTCTCTTTCCAACACTTCCCCTCAAGTTGATCATTGGGGTCTCGAATGTTCAACTTGTTGAGGACTGCTTCAAACACACTCCCAGATGTGGCTTTAGTTAAAATATATGCTAGTTGGCCTTTTGTTGGCACAAATGGAACTTCAACAACTCCACTCTCTAGCTTCTCTTTTATAAAGTTCCGATCTATTTCAACATACTTCGTACGATCATGCTGTACTGGATTTTCAGAGATGCTTATCGCATCTCTGTTATCACATCTTAGTCTTGCTGGACGTCTTTGTGGAAACCCAACCTCCCGCAACAATTTCTTTAACCATAACACTTCCATAATTTCCTTTGCCATACCTCTAAACTTAGCCTCAACACTAGATAACGCGACAACTTTCTGCTTCTTACTTCTCCAAGTGACCAAGTTGCCTCCTACCAACGTGAAGTACCCTGAAGTAGACCTCCGATCAGTCACACTTCCTGCCCAATCTGCATCAATGTAGACCTTTATATCTAGATGTCCATGTTTCTCAAATAGTATTCCTCGTCCTGGTGTCTTCTTCAGATATCTAATAATACGCCATACAGTGTTCCATTGCTCCTTCCGAGGTTTGTGCATAAATTGGCTTACCACTCCAGCTGCATAGAAAATATATGGTCGAGTAAGAGAAAGATAGATCAATCTTCCCACCAGCCTCTGATATTGTTCCTTGTCAACAACAGGAGCTCCATCATCAATTCTCAAGTTGAGATTTGTCATCATTGGAGTACTACTCGGCTTGCAATCGAGCATCCCTACTTCCGCTAATAGATCCAGAACATACTTCCGTTGTGAAATAAAGATGCTTTTCTTCTGATCTGAGAACTTCAATCTCAAAAAAGTACTTCAGGGCTCCTAAGTCCTTCATTTCGAACTCTGCGAACAATCTCCTCCGCAGTTCTGACATTTCAGCTTGGTCACTTCCCGTGATGGTCATATCATCTACATAGATGATAAGACATGTGACCAACTCCCATCTTCTTTTGAAGAACAGTGCGTGGTGTGAATTACTTTGCCTGTAACCACTAGCTTTCATCACTGATGTGAACCTCCTAAACCATGCACGTGGAGACTGCTTTAATCCATAGAGAGTCCTTTTTAGATGACACACTTTATTTTCCTGAAACTCACTAGAAAACCCTGGAGGTGCTTCCATGTAGACTTCTTCTTTCAGCTTCCCATGTAGGAACGCGTTTTTAATATCAAACTGATTTAGTGACCATCCTTGGTTAGTTGTTATAAAGAATAACACCCTGATAGTGTCTATTTTGGCAACCGGTGAGAACGTCTCTAAATAGTCGATTCCGTAAGTCTGTGTATATCCTTTCGCAACCAGTCAAGCTTTGTACCTTTCAATTGTGTCTTCTGCTTTCCGTTTGATGATGAACATCCACCGACACCCTACAAGCTTCTTGTTGGAGGTAGGCCACACTTGTCCCATGTTTTATTCTTTTCCAGTGCTTCCATTTCTACATTCATGGCATCACGACAGTGTGATATGTTACTGGCTTCTTCGGCAATCTTAGGTATGAACTCCTCGGACAAAGTTGTAAGAAAACCCTTGACTACCTCTCCCTGTCCGGATTTATCGGATACCTTGAGATTCTCGTAGTGTGCTCGGGCGAGTATCGTCGTGGTGGTCTACCCCGTTTCTTCCCTGAATGGAAGTCTCGGTACCTGTAACTCTGTCTGGTCACTAGAAACAACAACTTTAACAGTATAATTTAAGTTGAACAAAATGCGGTTTACATTTTATTTTGACTGTTAAGATAAAAAGATATTAATGAAATGACATTTCATTTTTTCGTGTTTAACATGGTTATTGTCAAAAGAGAGAAAAGATAATGATATTTGAAATAAATTTATACATTTTCCATGAAACGAGAAGTCAATAAATTCAAGTAATTTAGGTACTAGAAATATCCAAACATGTATCTTGAATTTTTTGAAGCTTTGCAACCCATATTGTAGTGCATAAGTGCACATTTGAGAAATTGTTTAAATAGAAAATTAAGAAATATATTTGAGAACCAATGAATGAAGAATTTTACTTAACAATATTAATAGAAGTTGTTAATAGAAAACCCCATAAGATCCACCAATTATAAATTGAAGCGAAAGAATTATGTGACATGGTAAAAGGAAACAATACCCAAACATGTTAGACCAGGGCCCTTGGAGTTTCAGATTGGATGTGGGGGTGAGAAGTGTGAGGTCCATGAATGAGCCAAACCGAAACGCTGAGTATAGTTGTTCTTGAAATGAACAAATGGAAGAAACCAAATCAAACGATTAAATATAAAGGCAGTTTTGGACTAGCTTAAGGTGCGTGGACTGTGTATAATGTATACAAGCTAGGAGGCCGATGTTAACCAGAACGACTGGTTTGCGAGGACATCTTGTATGGATCACTACGTAAATCCTTATCTAACTTAAGAACTTGCTGAGCTTCTAATTTACATTTTCGACAATGCTCTTTGAATAGAGCAGTAAGACTTTTAAAATCAGAAAATGACCTTTGGTCTAATGTATTTAAGACGGTTGGAAGTCTCTTTCTATCGTAAGGGTATCAGTGTTGGTGTTGTTTTTCTCGCCTCGTGTCTCGCATGACTTTCCTACCTTTTGTCTTCTTCTTCGTCTGCCACGCATGCCACATGTTTTTTTCTTTTATTCCTTCACTATAAGGGAGGAGACTACTTGTTCTTTATAATTCTTAAAAATACACCCCCACCCCCAGTTATATATTTCTTTATTGTTTTTTTTTAAGAAAAAGGTGGGTCTTCGAGGGAGTGGATTTGGTGAATCACGTTATTCTATGTGCGTATATGTCAATTTTCATGTCAGCCTCCAAATATATTAATTAGGAGGGAGGGCAAGGCCGAATGAAATAATATTTCATCATTTCTTTTTGTTAATATATTTTAGGTGAAGAGAGTTTTTCTCCGTGGAAGACTATGGCGCACCATTAAACCCGAGAAGTATCAGCCAAATATTCATGATTGATCATAAATACTACATGATTGTTGTGGGCAACGTCATTTCTTAGGACTCTTCCTTTCTTAATCTTTTCCTAAACAAAAATACTTTATGAAAAGCATACATTTCTGCATATTCGAATCATGATAACCGTAATTTGAAAGATTGAACCATACCGTCAATTGATTATACTAGAACGGTTTTTTAGACTTAAGTCCTTTGTACACAACAAAGATCTATTCCTTCTATCTAATAAACTTATGTATAACTACTTTACATCTTCTAGGATAATCTTTAAGACTAGACTGTTAGAAATTCTCGGAGTTGAAATTTTAAACCTTTGTAACTAAAAACACAAATTTGGACGTACAATATGGTGGACCTATATGTATTACACATTGATCCACATGTAGCCCACAAAATGGTTCTTTTATATGACATTTTTGTTTGAATTTTTTTTTTAAAATTCGAGAGTTTAATAGATTATCTATTGACATAATTACTCGTATGGGGGCGTTTTTTAAGAGAGACTCAACAAATATACGATAAAAAGTCAAATCCTTGGTTTTAAGGGTTCCACCGTATTAGCCCCAAGGGATTATGGATGAGCAAATCAGAAGCCTAACGGCCTCCTAGCGTGGTAAGGTTACTCCAACCAATCTCACACAAGGTATCCACTGGAAATTGGACCACAACCCGTTGTTCAATTGGATGGTAGATACTATAGTATTTGGCCAGTACTGGCCCATACAACACTGTAACACCCATACCACGCATAACCAAGGTTCGAGATGTTACAAGTGTAATATTCCATTCCGAGTACCAACTCAGTCACATCGTGGTGCGAGACGCAACAAATCTGCATACTGTGTGGTTTGGCATTTGTTTTCCAAATAGGATAAAATCTGATTCTGCCGTCCTTCCCAAAGAGTAGAGCACCAAATGAATGCTCCCCCCCTCCACCACAATCTCCCAACCTGTTTGTTTTCCTTTTCCCTTCCTTACCTACCATTACCATTTGATTGTCAAATGCAAATGAGAATGTTCCCGTTAGAAGAAATACTCAAATCCTTCAACCAGTCTGCTACTACTCTTCAAGCCCCTTCCTAAACTTGCAATCATCAAGAAACAAAGCTAAAATATGGAGGACTCAAGGAGTGGGGTTCAGAAAAACAGAGGATTCATCTAAACTTGGGGGGAAACAGGCAGCGCCATTGGAGTGGCGTAATATTTGTTGGTGGAGTTTTGGCGACCGCGGCTCTTGTGGCGAATATTCTCCACAGAAGGCTGCCAAAGCCCACCAATAAAGATAACAACAACAATTTAATCAGGTATTCCATTTGCATCCACTTTGATCATTTAAGTGATTGATGTCTTCCAAAGCTTTATTGGTCTTTTCTTAGTTTTTATGTTACCTACATGCTTAGATCTTTGTAGGACTAATAAATTCCTCTTGCTTTGCAATTTCTAGAGATAGATTGGGAAAGCCAAGTGAAGAGGGTGATACTGGAGACATCCCTGCTCAAAACTTCTTACCTGTACTGAATTCTTCTCCCTTATTCTCTCTCTTTTTTCCAGTAAACGGAAAGTAAAATCCATTTTTTCCCCTCCATGTAACATTCGAAAATGTTGAAGCAATCTGTTCTGCAACTTGTCCTTAACCATTTAAGACAAACACTAAAGAACTGAAGAAACCAAGACCAGTGAAAGTATGATCATCAATAAATTGAGTCTCAGCTCAGCTCAATGTTCCCCTCAATGTTTTCTGACTAAAATTAATTGAATTTAGAATGGCGAACACAAGTTCGAAGTTAGCCATGGAAAGGAGGACCTCAAGTGTGAAGATGAAGAAAATTTCAAGTTGCATCCAGGACTTCGAAAATCGAAGCGTGGAGCGTGATGGTTATATTGTCGACAAGGAAATCGTTTACAGATCCTTTGCTTCATCAACCAGATTTTGCAGCTTGAAAGACATCAGTTGCATAACAGTGGAACTACCAAAACAAGGACGATCGCATTAATAAAGCAGATTCTGATCAAGGCACAGAAGAAAGTAACCAACTTAACCAGCTGCAGACTGAAGAAGATGAAAATAATTGCTGTACCTACGGACAGGAAACTGATGAGGTCAAATAATTATGATCTCGACCAACGGAGAGCGCAGTGCTTGCATAGATCATGATTCAGAAACCAAGAGGGATACTGATACTACATCCGTATGTATCTCACTCCGAGACCTTGGCAATTCATCCCTCGACAATGAGGAGAATTTTGAACATTGACCATGAAGTAGACTCCATAGACTTTAAAAATGGTTATTGAAGCAGATAAAATGGATGAAATATCTGATGCCACCGTGATACTTGAAGAAAATTCAGAACTCAGTCAAGAGGATGATATGCTCGCCCTTGGATCCATTGAAGTTCCAATTAATGAAATTCTTGAGACAGCTTATGGACGTGATGGGAAAGCCATACAACAATGTTCACATCTGAAAATAAAGAAAAGGTATGCAGCCACTCTGATGACTTGTTCACCGTTGAAACTCTAAACAAACAGGAAAGAGACAAAACATGCGAGGCAGATCAAGGAGATGGATTCGATACCAGTGCCGCAATACAGAGCTGTGAAGAAGAAGTGAAATACTCCCAATTCCAGGTAGTACTGACCACTGCAGCTGCTGAAGTGTTGGAAGCACCTGAGTTGCAGGAGGCACCAAAAGGTGAAAACCAGCCGGATATTCCTAGCCTGAAGAGAAAGAAGCTCAACCACATTCCCGGATTGAAGCAGCAATAGAGGTGATTGAAGACGGTGACAAAACTAATGCAGCAGAAGGGGCAGGTATGGAGAAAAGAAGCTCAAAATGATGCCCAGATAGATGCAGCAGAAGAGGCTGCTGAGGAGAAAGAAGCTCAACATGAGGGCGAAACACATGCATCACAAGAGGCGGCCTGAGGAGAAAGAAGCTCAACATAATGGCCAAAGAGATGCAGCAGGAGCGGCAGTTGAAGAGAAAGAAGCTCAGTATGATGCCCAAACTGATGCATTAGAAGAGACATCTGAGGAGAAGAAGCTCAACGTGATGCCCAAACAGCTGCAGCAGCAGAGGCAGTTGAGGAGAAAGAAGCTCAACGTGATGCACAGACAGATGTGTCAGGACAGGCAGCGAAATATGATTCAAGCAGCATGCAAGCAAAAAATTTTACTGAATCTCCTGGAATTCTTGATCAAGCTTATAACCTTTCCAGTCATGGAATGATATTTCAGAACATTGTGCCCCAGAAGAATGAGCAAAGCTCGTCATTCTCAGCATTGGCCATAGATACTCAGTTCAAACACGTAGCAGGGATAAAAAATGACTTAAAAGAAGCGTCATCGGATCATCATTCCAGTAATTTAAAGATAGATAATTTTGCTACTGAAACAGCCATTGAGGATGTTGACGATAACAGCACATTGATGCCATCAACAGTGTCTGAAGAAAATTTGCAGGAACTTCAGGACATATACCCAACTTCAGATTATACGGAAACCACCATAGAAGATCATCTAGTAGCGGAAATCAAGGAAGAAGATGAAGTTCAGAGGGAAGAAGAGAACACTGGATCACAACCAATGATTGTTGACAAGGTGGAAGAAAGCTCAGAAGGGTCAGTAGAATCCTCCACAGAGTCCATGTCTGAGTCTGTTTGGCCTGCAGAGGTAATTCAGGAAACACCAATGCAACCAACGGAAGAAGAAGTGATCAAGATTGAGAAACAGAAACTTGAAGAGAATGGAGAAGATTTGACGCTGCAAACAATGGGGAAAGAGGCATACTCTGCAAAGATAAAGAACGGTGACAGTTCTTCAAAGAGCCTCCAATTCATAAACAATGACAATAGAAGCTCAAAAATGAATCTGCTAAAGAAACTTGTAGTACAGGGTGATGGAGAGAAGAGCTTTTTGCTTAGACAAAGAGCTCCTGCTCTCAGAGGGGCATTGCTGACCCTATTGTGGCACTTGTGTTCATGGTACTTTGACCTTCCCTTTTTGAAGGTGTGTCTCATAGCTATCCTGGTTATGGTTCTTTTCAAGACACAGGGCTTTTAAAATGACACACATACGAAGCTGTTATCACTTGTGATGGGAGACAAATCGCATGAGATATGACGCCTGCAGAGTATCGGCTGGTTTTTCTGACAGCAGAGGGGAAATTATACAATAGGTTTGCACTTTCCACCTATAAGTGAAGTTCCTATTATGCAATGTAACATAGCAACACTGCAATCATAATAAGATAGAGCTTTACTATCTACACAAGTGGCGAAATAAGGTAGCTTAACTGCATCTGAATACGAGTTATTACAGATTCACCTTGTTACTGAAGTAAAGATAGACAGAACTCGCATGCCGCTAGTACCTTAATTCAAGACAGAGGAGTCTAGCTCCCAAAGTATACTTGTTATATAGCAAGGCACTTATAGCTTTGGACTTATTTCATTGTCAAAATCCTTGCAGTTCACAAGAAAATAAAAAATTTCTTTTGTCTATGTTACAATCAGTGGACAATGAATATGAAGTACAACCACCAGTATGTCCTTTTCCATTAGTAATCAGAGTAACTGATGTCCTGAAGAAGCATAAACAATACCAATTAGGGGAACAGAAATAAGAAATTTCACCAACGAAGCTAAAGTGAAGATAAGTCCAACTGAAAGATACTAATTTCTGGAGTCAAAGACCAATCACATTAAACAGTGCATATATGTGTAACCCTATTCACGATAATTTTACAAGAAATGTTGTTGCTTTGCGGATATGTACACAAATATCAAATGAACATTATATCAGAGATTAAGAGCTCTTAAGCTTACCTATCCTAGAATCATACAACAAACAAAAACACATACGATTTCAATATCTGAGGTGCCATACAACTAAATTCAGGACGACTCCAACTAAAACTACAGAATATCTATATAGTCAGACCAGATACAGCAAATATTGCGTACACATGTAATAAGATTCAACAGCATTTAAAAGAAGTGCCATTAGTTTCCTGATATACCAGGTACCAATTTATACTGGATTGAGTTAAGAGCCCTTAATGTTAGCAAGCAAGAACGTAAGAGCTTCTGATATATATTTGAGAGACTAGAAAACAAATCTCTCAATATGCAAAGAAATCTCAAACCCTTGTTTACAAAAACATACAAGGAGTCCTAGATGAACACAGCGTTATTTTTCTGTGAGTTTCCGCCTACTGTTTGGCACTGGGTTATACGTAAGTTTGGGTTGTCGCCTGCTAAACTAACTATACAATACACTAAGCGATAGTATAACCGTGAAAGGTTTACAAAAGACATATATACAAGGTGGAAACCTTAAACTAATATTGTGTCACTGTCATGACAATCTAAGTGCAACCGGAAAGATGTAGCCCCAGAATGGTAGGTTTGACATTGGCACATGCATATGAAATAGCAGCAACCTTTGGGCCGGTTTTAAATATCTGATTAGGAAGGTAGGTGGGAAATGCGTGCTTGATGAACCTGATGCCATGTCCAGTGCCACAAGTAATGTTGGTGATGATTATGTAGGAATTGCCCTCTCCAAAGGGAATGCAGTCATCTTTAGTTCCAATAATGGATTCAGACACGGCAACTTCATCAGAACAACTAATATGAAGGCTATTGGTGTCAGGGCTATCGCCTGGGGCTGTAGCATTTACATTCGTGACAGTGATGTTGTTGCTATATGTCACCTTCATATGAAATCCTTTACTGCTGAGAGATTTAATATCTCGGATGACCGAGTTATTTACCTTCAAGAACTGCAGGGACTGCACATTCAAAAACAAGAAGTAAAACAATACTTGTTTAGATATACAATGATCACCCACGGAAAGATTTGTCTGATTTCATATGTCAACACCGTATCTTGGAAGACTTACAGTGGGTAGAAGAGCTTCAGCTCCCTGCCACCACATATTTATATGTAGCTCTCTCCCTGACCGTTTAAGGATTCCCACCCCCCTCCCCCCCCGGTGATTACAACACCATGGACTGATTCACGCTGATCCAAAGACCCCTTGTGTTGCACAATAAGGTCGGTGTTTGATAATAAGGTCCCTTGAATTTTAACGTTTATGGCCCATGAAACACTGATTCTCCTGTCAAGAATTTTCCTGCTGGAACTACTAGTCTTGCTGGTCCTTTATATTGGCTTATGAATAGCTGCGTGCATTGTTTCTTAACGTACATCAATGCAAAAGCCAACCGCATGAACAGTATCAGAAGTCCTTATCTTGTATGGTGGTCTTAAATACTGTAAAAATGATATTCTCTATCAAGTATTTAAGATCTTATCTTATATTGTGGTCTGTATTATACAAGTTACACATGAAGACTTGGTGAATTCTATTATCAATAAGGAAATAAAGCTTCAACCAGAAAATAATCACTACTAAAGATCTTAAATAATGAAAGCATGAAAAGATACTTAAAGCACCTAATAACTACTATAACAACTTCAACTAAGATACTAAAACTAAGAACAAAGTTAAAACTAGTAAAGAATGATTAAGAAGTTATCTTTTAAGCCAAATCTTCAAATAAGAAACTTGTTCTTGAAAACATTTCAAAAGCATCTGAAAAGGATCAATTACGATGCAGGACAATTACAACAACAATATCCAGTATATTCGAACGACAGTAAAAGCTATTGCTAGAGTCTGGTAAGGCTGAGAGACAGACAAACGATACCTCTATTCCAAGAGATAAAATAAATACGGAAGCAAATAAAGTTACCTCCGGCCATTGTCGTTTGTAGAAGCCTTCTTCGTGTTGATGTAGTCCTTAGGGTAGTCTTCTAGCCTTGTTCCTCTTGGCTTGAATGAGATGGTTTGATGGACAACCATAGGCTCTTATTTATAGGCTAGGCTAGGGACCCCCTAATCCTGTCTTGATTAGAGTCCGTACCATCACAAACTCTACTGTATGGTGATAATCCTTTACCACCAAGGAGTTGTAGTCAAATACAAGTCTAGGAGATAAGATGACATGGTGATCCACACTATATGTGATTTAAATTAATAAATCACGGGATAAATCTTAAAGATAAACATTACGTCTAATATTTATCCAACATTCTCCCACTTGGATCAAATGTCAACACTAGACAACGCTACACAAGTGACTAAGTAACTTGGCCAAAACAAAAATGTCACTCGAACAACTTGACTACCTCGATCGAAAATATAACACATACGAATCAAGGCGGTTGCGCTCTTAGATTAAACAACGAGCACTCCCTTCCAAGTATTACCATGCATTATACAAACAATCAACAAAATGAACGACTTATTATAATCATCTCAATGGGTCCTCGTGTATGGATCAAACAGATCCTAACTTAGATTGCGCAATAAAATAAACAAATGTCAAACGAATGTCTAGACAATAAGATCAAAAATACAAAATCAAGGAGAACCACGTAGTCCCATATTGGCAACATGATCCCCAATACTTGTATCGGTAAACCTTCGTCATGGGATCAGCCAACATTGACCTCCGTACTTATGGTTCAATCTTATTTCTCCTTGTTTGACATGATCTCTGACCTTCAAATACTTTATGTCGATATGTTTACTGCGACTCCCACCTTTATTATTTTTCGTAAAGAACACAGCAGCTGAATTGTCGCAGAAAAGAAAATCTTTATGGGTCTATAACAATATCGACAACCTTTTAGACCACTGAGGAAATTTCTCATCCCATAAGGCCTGTGACGTAGCTTATAGCATGCAATGGTCTCAGCCTCCATTGACAATAGGTGACACACAATTCTGCACTAGCAAATTTCTCAAGTACTTTGATGATGTAGCCTCCTGAGAAAGACCAGTTTTTTTACTGGTTCTATCTCTGTGAATCTCTATGCAAATTATAAGAGGCTTCACCCTATCTCTTCTTATCAAAGTTCAAAGCGAGAAATCGCTTAGTCTCATGCAATAACCCAAGATCACTGCTTGCTAGTAGAATATCATCCACATATAGGACCAAAAAAAAATGTATTTGCTCCCACTCGTCTTGAGGTATATACATTGATCAACAATGTTCTCTACGAAACCGAATGAAGAGATTACCTCATGAAACCTGATGTTCCATTGACGTGAAGCCTGTTTAAGCCCATATATGGATTTATTCAATTTGCAAACCAGTTGATCATTATCAGAATTGACAAAGCCTTCAGGTTGACGCATGTATACCTCTTCATCAAGAACCCCACTTAAAAACGCAGTTTTCACATCCATTTGATGTAGCTCGAGATCAAAATGAGCTACTAATGCCATGATTATCCGAAATGAATCCTTCTTTGAGACTGGAGAGAAGGTTTCATGGTAATCAATGCCTTCTTTCTGAGTGAAACCTTTGGCTACAAGTCTGGCTTTATATCGTTCAATGTTACCAAACGAGTCTCTTTTGGTCTTAAAGACCCATTTGCATCCCACCACAGAGGCTCTGTTTGGTAACGGAACAAGTTCCCAGACGTTGTTTTTAGCCATTGATTCCATCTCCTCTTTCATGGCATCATACCATAGTGACGATTTGTCACAATTCATGGCTTGTGAAAACGAGATAGGGTCATGATTTAGTCCAATGTCATAATCGGACTCTTGAAGATATACAACATAATCGCTAGAAATTGTTGGTCTTTTATTCTTGAGGATCTTCGTACTCCCACTGGTTCAGTAGATGTGGGATTAGTGGGTTCGGTTTGTTCTTGATGTGATTCTTCAATTTGAGGTTGTACAATTGGTGGCTCTTCATTACGATGAATAGCAACCGAATTGTCTACATATAAAGGTACAACATATGTATCCCTTACTTCCTCAAAATTGATGTCTATTCGAATCACTCCCACTGACTTCATGATCCTCTAGAAACTACATTTCTAGCTTCAACCATTTTGGAGTATGTGAGGGACAGTAAAATCTATATCCTTTGGAGTTGACTGCATATCCAATAAAATAACCGCTTTTCGTTCGTTCATCCAGTTTCTTTATGCTTGGGTTGTATACCCTAACTTCAACTGGACAACCCCATATGTGTAAATGTTTTAAACTTGGTTTCCAACCATTCCACAACTCGAAAGGTGTTTTAGGAA
The DNA here is from genome assembly GCA_036186865.1 of Eustoma russellianum. Lineage (NCBI taxonomy): Eukaryota > Viridiplantae > Streptophyta > Magnoliopsida > Gentianales > Gentianaceae > Eustoma > Eustoma russellianum. The sequence continues at coordinate 50,021 of AP025106.1, read as the reverse complement.
CGGCCTTAGATGGAACCCTATTTAAAACATACACAGCGGTTTTTAGAGCTTCACTCCAAAAGGATATAGGTAAATTCGTTGTGCTAATCATGCTCCTGACCATGTCCATAAGAGTCCGATTCCTTCTTTCAGCAACACCATTTTGTTGTGGTGTGCCAGGCATGGTGTATTGAGCAACAATACCCTCCTTTTGAAGGAATTCGGCAAATGGACCAATCATTTGCCCCTTCTCTGTGTAACGTCCATAATATTCACCACCTCTATCAGATCGGACAATTTTGATTGTCTTCTCCTTTTGTTTCTCTACTTCTAATTTGAAGATTTTGAACGCATCAAGTGCTTCAGATTTTTCAAATAGAAGATAGAGATACATGAACCTTGAATGGTCGTCGATAAATGAAATAAAGTATTTCTGACCATTCAAGCAAGGTGTATGAAAAGGTCCACAGATATCCGTGTGTATGATTTAAGAGGATGAGAACTCCTTTTGGCACCCTTAATGGTCTTGTTGGTTTGCTTGCCCTTTATGCATCCCACACAAGTACCTAAATCAGTGAAGTCTAGAGTTTGTAAAACTCCTTCATTCACTAATCTTTTCATTCTTTCGATTGAGATATGTCCCAATCTTTTATGCCAAAGACTTGATGAGTTCTCATTGATAATACAACGCTTTGTAGAGTATGCTCGTAAATGGGATCTAGCTCAAGTTGAAACAAAAAAAACCATTCAATTTCGCAGAACCAATAACTTTATTCTCTTTCAATACATTCATTACAAAAAGATGTGAATAAAATCATATCCAATAATCGAAAGTCTTGAAAGAGAAACTAAATTTCTGGAAAAAGAAGGTACATAAAAGGTGTTTTCCAAATCAAGTTGAAAACCAGTTTTCAAAATGAGCCTATAAGATCCCACTCCTTCAACAGTAGAGCGCATCCGGTTTCCAGAATAGATGCATTGCTCACTTTCATTTGGCTTCCTCAGGTTTAGAAAGCCCTGCATGGTTTTCGCAATGTGAATTGTAGAACCACAATCAATCCACCATGTATTATCAGAAACCTCAGTAAAATTAGATTCATGACACACAAGGAAAAATTACCTTTCTTCTCCAGCCATCCCTTGTATTTCAGGCAATCTTTCTTCCAGTGTCCCTTTTTCTTACAAAACCGACATGTGTCTTTATTGCCGGTTTTCTTCATTGGAACACCTTTGCCCTTCTTTGCATTTCTCTTAAAATGAGTCGCAAGATGCACAGACTCAATGGACTCATTCTTCAACCTCTGCTCCTCTTGAACACACATGGTCAGAAGTTCATTAATTGACCAGTTTTCTTTATGTGTGTTGTATGAGATCTTAAATGGAGTAAACTCCGAAGGGAGAGAGTTGAGTATGAAATGCACCAGGAATGACTCCGAGATTTCAACCTTTAGGGAGCTTAATTTAGCAACAATGTCCCTCATCTCCATGATGTGCTCGCGCACACCACGGCTTCTGTCATGGGTCATGTTTGAAAGCCTCTTCATAAGGGTGCTGGCTACCGCCTTGTCAGAGCTTACAAATTGATCATCAATGGCTTTCATGTAAGCTTTGACATTATCAAGATTAGGGATAGAACCCCTAATGCTTGGACTTATACGAGACTTGATGAGCATCATGCTGAGGCGATTAGATCGCTCCCAACGCTCGTAACTAGACCTCTCAGATGGCGTACTTGATTCCGTGAGATTTGGTGGTTTTTCCTCACGGATTGCCAGGTCTAAGTCCATACACCCTAGCGTCAAAAGGATATTATCCTTCCATTCAGTAAAATTATCACCAGTCAGCATTGGAGTTTTAGCAGAATCAAATAAAGCAGTAGTGGGAATAACTGCATAACCAAAGAAACACATATCATGCTATGAACATATATAACCAGAATGAATTAATCAATTTAATTCAAATAGTATATTCTAAACCTTCCTGTGGGTAGAGGTCGCACTCATGCATAGAATATACTTAAAACGGTATGAAAATTAAACAACCAAAAT
>AP025106.1:0-47114 GCA_036186865.1 Eustoma russellianum | reverse complement strand
GTCGGTTTTTTCGGTCCGAAACGGTGACCGGTGGTATTCCTATTGCGAAGCCTGTCAGTGCCCCTCCAAGAAGGCACTCCTGGCTCCGCCACTGACTATATAGCGAGATCTCAGTGGTAAACTACTGATGTTCAAGTTGTTTTCCGATGAGATTGATAAAATGATTATGCACAAGTATATTTTTATATTAGATAAGAACACGCAAACTTATTTACGATTATATGTAGACGTATAAAAATACTAGTAAGATTGAAAGTAATTTTTTTGGCATAATATGTAGTGTTCGTGTTTTTTCCCCCCTTTTTTCTTTAAAGTAAGGAGACTCGAAAGTCGAACCTGAATCATAAAGTAATGTTATACATCCATTGAACTTCAGGGTTTTGAATGCCGAAAGCTTAAGGTATCGCTTGGCACCATGATTGGAATGTAATTTTTTCACTCTACAGAATTATTAAAAAGTTATTTATATATTTTTTCTTTTATTTTTTATTTTACGAAAGAAATAACTTTTGTATAAATAGAGACAGAGCTTATAAAATCATATATTGTCATATTAAAGAGTATGGTACGAAGATATGAATGAGTAACATATTGAATATTTGGTACTTTCTATATTGATAATGTAATTTATACACTAAGTATAGATGTGAGTATGCATAAACACTCCCTTGAATAAAAAAGCTCTAAAACCCTAAATTATGTAGTGTATTCTACTATCTTAACCTTTACTTATAGTATTTATTATAGGCACTTAATATGTTTGCTATGGTTTAAAATGTAAGACTAGAAAACAATAGCGTTACAAATGCTACTGGTATTTCGGCAGTTTTAGGTAACTTTTATAGTCCAAGGCCTTAACTTGGGGGATGAGATCTCCTCACCGCGCGGTGAGTCACCGCGTGGCCCAGGACGCGACACGTGGCAGCAGTAGGGGGTGGTGAGGCTGGATGAGGGTTACCCTCACCCAGCCTCACCACCCCCTCTTTTTGCCACGTGTCGTGCGGTCACGCACGCGGTGAGGGAGGAGTGGTGAGGGGATCCTATCCCCTAACTTGGTACCGTAGTTTCTGACAAAGAGCCAATAGGGGATGCACATGGCAGCTTTTTGACCACGTGATGCTCAAGCTGCAGCGTTACAGAGTTCACGCTGTGATTTTGCTGTTATTTCTTTGTCCGTCGGACCACTTTTCAACGGTCAAATATTGGGACCCAAAACCAAACGGTAAAATATTCGTGTTCACGAGTCTCGAGCCCAATGCTGTGGACCCTCCGCCATCATTTCCTTTTCTGTTATTCTTTGCAGTTTTTTTTCCTCTCTCTCTCTCTCTTCTCTCTATAATAATAACCAATGAGCAGCAGAATTTACTTATTTTGGAACCACACTCTACTGTGACTGGCTCTATCGGTTTTCCAACTTGTAAACTAGTATTATTTTCTTTAATCTATATTGTAACATTCAGTTAATATTAGATAAATTGTAAAGCAAAACTTGCAATTTTTTTATATGCTTGCTTTCGTTTAATTTAAATTTTATAACTTAATTTAGATGTTGATCTCGAAAACCAAATGTCTAATTTCTAAAGATTAACTAACTATGCTTGAAATTACATGAAAAGAAGGAAAATTGAAAGGAAAAAAAAAAACAGCATAGAAACCCAGGGATACGGTGTTTCTGAGTTTAAAATTGGCAATATCTTTTTTCCACAAAAAAAAAACCAACATTTAAAGTTAGCTGCCAATTTCACACGTTAGATAAATTAAGAAAATAATCTTTTATGTCATTCTCTTTCTATCTTCTATCATGTAAGGTGAAAGTATGTTACGTATACTAATTTGATATTATTTTAAGAATGCATGACATAATTCAATTAGTATGACTAAAAAATATGATAAAAGGGTGGTTTAGATAGAAGATCTCTGCCAGACAAATTGCATCTCTCATTGACTGTACCATCCTAGCACATCTTATACAAAATCACTTATCGATTATATTTTTTAATCACGTTCCCCGCAGACATTCTGTTCTCAGACTAGGACAGGTAGAAATTTTGGCGAAAACATTTTCAAAATAACTTAAAAAATTCTTTTTTTTTTTTGTTGTTGTTGCAGAAGTTAGCAAGTTATTTAAGTTGAATACAAAGAGGGTTATTTAAAAACCAACCGAAGAGACAGAAAAAGGAGGGCCACTATCAAATGCCATATAAGGAAAAAGATGCAACTCCACCCCATGCCTCACATAATCATGAAACTACCACCATACCATTACCATTACTATTACAATTACATACACACTTACCCTATCAAAGTAATATAAAAGGATGATTAATTAATATTAATACTAAAGGTAGGTAGTAAAACAAAGGGTTGGTCCTCCTTATCCACTCTGTCATTCTATTCTCAGACACGTGGACCTATGGTGGAGAAATCATGTCCTAGTCTTCTTAGAGTTGACCAAAAGAGTGTGCCAGATAAGCAAGAGCTCCGACCAAGGGGGCATTAATATAGGTGGCGGGCTCTGATTGCTCATAATCAGGCCGTTGATCTGGGAAATGATCGTGCTGATCTGGTCCCCCGACCACGGCCCCAACCAGAATGTTAGGATTGGGGGACTGAGAATTGTAAGTGCTGAACCCAGCTGAGCATTGAATCTTTGCTGGGTGGACAGACACTGAAGGTAGTGATGATCCTCTGTGGTGTATCCTTAGCGGATATCTTGCACCATATCCCACCATATATGACATTCTCAGTGGATTCTCTCCCAATAAATAGTCCACCTGAAACACATAAATATATAATTCAATATAAACATGAAACCTTTTCTTTTTTTTGTGAAATGTTCAGTATGACACTGCTATACAGTGGAGTAGCTATGCGCGAAAGCTTAATAGAAAATTTTGACCTGTTTCTTGGCAAGGGTGCGTAGCCTCCTGGGCGTGACGATGTTGCCCCCACAATTAACAGCGGCATGGGCGGAAGTCAAGTACTTGGCATATGTAACAAGAAGAAAAGCAGCGGAAGTTACATATTGCATATTGCTGTCACTCATCTTGAAAAGAAGCCCACCTGCACTCTAACCAAATTAATGAAATTCTAGACCTTTTAGGTCCTCACAGGAGGAAAGAAATTTAGACAGGCAAAAGAAGAAGAAAGAAGAAAAAAAAGGAAGACCTGGGGTGTACTGAGTTTGGGAGAAGGGGTTTCCTGGAACTAGGGAGCAAATGAAATCATCAGCACGGCCTTTGTAATCATGGAGTGGTTGAACCTTTTGCACCAAGAAGGCCTGTGGATAGCCACGCGGAGTTAAAGTAATAGTGTCATTTAAGTTTTGAGCACAAGGAAGGAAATAAGAAATGTGATTTACCTTGGAGAGTAGAATTCTGGCCCCGGCATGCTTATTGTCCCATCCAAAAACGTTATCACCTTCGCTTGCTCCAAGTGTCTGTCCATTAACTTGAATATAGTTGAGATAGGTTGGATTCCTGGTGGCTTTATGCAACCAAGCAGCACCCCATAACAGCTCATCCTTCAGTTCATCCACATTCAAAATTCCATTACTAAAGATTTTCCATCAATTTTCCCTACATATCAATACGATTGAATTTGGAGCCCAGGATGCAAGCTTTAATTACCTCGTAACCAGAAAAAGAGCAGTAAAAAGGGCACACAAACGACTTCAACCCATCGCTATAGGAACCTCTGTATTTGTCTGCGAACTCAAACACCTGCAAGATTACACCAAAACAACTTTGTAAGTGGCTTAACTCATTTGGTACCGTGTCAATTTCATCGGTCCCATTAAATGTACTTTAATTGCACAAACTTTTTGTCCATAAAAGTCAAAAAATTGCTAATTACAATTTCTGTCGCTTTATATATAATAGTACAATATGATCAATTTGCTCTTTAAGGGTTGGTGCACGTGATTAAATTAACCTAATGAACTAATTACCCTGATTGCCCTCCTAGCGAGTATCTTGGAATAAGTGGGGTCACTTCTTCTGAAGACCAAAGAAGCAGCTGCAAGAGCCGCCGCCGTTTCAGCTGCCACCTCAGTTCCGGGAGTGTTTCTGTCTATCTTGAACACACTTCTTGGAGTATCCATATCCTCTGGTCTCTCCCAGCAAGCGTGGTCCTTGTTTGCATCTCCTACCTACATAAAAGATGAGATTTTTAGCTCAAGAAACGAGTTTTTAGTCAATCCCCAACACATGACATCAAATTTTGCAGTATCCTATCATCAAATAGAGTTTAAAATTTGCGCTATATCTAGAATCCCTCTCTAATCAGCATACACCAAATTTTACATTAAAGAAATATTCTATGTATATTCTGTGCTATTAGAATTAGAAAATTTAGCAATAAAATAATTAAAGGTAATAAGGAAACTAAAAAAAAAACTCCACTTATTCACCTCCTCAACCGTCCCCCAAAGCCATCAAAATCCCTCCCCTCCCCAAATGTGATTTTGGAAACATGCATCCTATTCTTCTCTGTGTCTCAAAACATACAGGCGCATGTGGTCTATATGTTGATTTCAAATCAAAAAAATAGAAAAAGAAAATGGATAGAGCAACATAGTGTACGCTATCTTTGACGTTAAAACTGGGGCGCGCTATTTTAGCTTCGACAATAGCGCAGCCCTTGGAGCAACTTTTACGCCAGATTTGCTGCTTTGGTCTAATTAGCTAAGGGTTGCAAACAGAGCCAATTAGTATTCTACAATAGGAATACCTGAACGTAGATTGTGTCTGGTTGGGCAGTGGCTTTGAGAAGGTAATCTGTAGCCCAGCGAATGGCTTCTTTAGCATTCTGGAGTTCTCCTTTCATCAGCCCACCAAACTCAATCACACTCCATGAAAGCATGGTGGTGGTGAAAGCCATTGGAAGACCAAACTTGACATTGTCCCCTGCATCATAATACCCTCCCACCAAATCAACCTGCATTGCACATTAATAAGTAAAATGAACCCATGTGAGCAAACTCCATGAAATATTTCATTCTACATCAACATACATGCATTGCGGAGCCATCTGAGAGACCGGAATCTCTCCTCCAGTTGATTCTTTGATTAGGAGGGATCTTCCCGGACCTCTGACCCTCGAAGTATAAAATAGATTTTGTCAGTGCGTCTCTGTAGTTCTGAGATGCAAATCGAGGGCGGTGGTGTGAAAGGGGGTTGTGGGGAAGATGGGCATTGCAGAGAAGGAGAGGTGAAGTGAAGAGAACAGAGAGAACAGCAGAGATGGAATGGGGAAAAGGGAAGCCATTTGCAAGCACCGGGTGGAAGGGCTTACTGAAAACAGGGGGGGCAACTGCCACAACGGCTAAATAGCGGGGATCCGACCAATGTATTTATACACCGAAGAAGCTGCTTTTCCCCCTTAAACGTCCTGCCTGTTTGTTACCGTTATCCTCATAAAGTAAACCCTCCGCTCATCTTGCCCAAATGACACAAGCTGCCCATCAAGTTAAGCTTCATATTTTGCTTGTTATTTATTGTATTTACTACTTACTAATTATTATTAGGTTAAGTACTTACTCGTCATGCATAATGGGGTTTGCCAAATACTCCTTTCCTACCCCTTTATTTAGATAGCCAATTAATTCCCCACATCCCTTATATGTTACCGAATTCATTAAACTCGACTTATACTTTCAAGTAACAATAATCTAATGAAACGGAAAAGAAAATGGAATAGGATAAACATTAAAAAAAAACTCAAATTGTGACTGAACTTGAGATTTGAGAGTAATAGTTAGTAATCACCTACTTTACAAGAAAGTCATGAAGCAATCTTAATATCAACACTCCATCCGTTACTCAAATGTTATCAGAACATAATTTATTTAAGAAAATCAAAATATCTTGATTATCATTTTTTTATTTTATTATTAGTTAGTTAACTAAAGTAACTTAGAAAAATCATGTAATTATTCATTCAAATAGTGATATGAAACTATCACTAATATATTACTCTATCCGTCTCAAAACTGTTAAATTTTTAACATAATATAAGTCCATATATCTTCTCAAATATAAAATTCAAAAAGTGATATGAGAACTATTTTTACAATTTATAATTGTAATACACCTTTTCTATTTTTATAAATATCCACTATTAGAATAAAATTAAACAGTGATAATAATTTTAACACGAGAAAAGTATCACGCATAGACCAACATATAACTTGTTTTGATAATGAAGTTTCTTTTATCTCCTTCCTGTGTACAATTTTTTTTTTTTTTCAACCGAGGAAATCAACCCTTAGAATTAACACACTGCTGAATAACGTTGGTAACTGCATCTACTATTCATTTGTATAAATTATAATAAAAAAAGTGGATGATGAAAGAGTAGTGGTTATAATTAAAAAAAGGTTGAACCCAACCAGTAAGGGTCTCTGCCATACCCAGTTCTAAAGGTAGTGTAGGGAGGTAAATCAGATACTCAACGGCCCGCTTGCAGGAGCTTGGTCATTTACACAGTAGTCTGCATAAGGAACTCCAGCACTGCAGTCAAGCCTACAGGCCAAAAAGCTCCTACACTATGCACTTGATGGAAGGGGCTTATTGAACCCCTGACATCTCTTTCGATAACCTCTGTCCGAAAACAGTTGGGTTATGTCCATGGATGTTATTAGGTATAATGTCAGGTATGTCCTAGGGATATTATTGTGTATAATTAGGTGTGGTAAGTTGGGCGTGAGTGGGAAATCGGATAAAGTCACATCGGAGGTGTTTAGAGCGGGATAGGGTCCTCTCACTGTAAAGGAGGTGCGTGACGCGTGACTGCACGACACGTGGCAGCAATGAGGGGCGGTGAGGCTAGATTTGAGGAGATCCGAACCCGTTTATAACATGAAAGTGCAACTACAGTGGTATTCCTGAATGTGACTTTATCACGTGCAGCCTCTGTTCTACTTTATACCTTTTACTCTTTTTTTAAGCCCAAATTCCAAACACCTTAACCACCGGGTTTCAGATTCTCAGACCAATATGATCCTAAAAAACAAATTTTATAAAAAAAGTTATTTGATAAATTAAGAAAAAAAATAAAAACTCACAAAGCTGGATATACGTACCTTACTTTTTTTTAGCTCATAAGCAAATTTAAAAACAAGCAATTGGTGTCGCATTTTAATTAAACAGTCTAACAGAATACATCATGTGTTAAATTTGCAATTTTTTTAACATTTAAATGTATTTAATGCATCATAGTTTTCAATAATAATAAAAGAAGTAATGTTTGTAAATGTTAGACATTGACATGTTGATGTACTTACCTGTTTTGTGACGCAGATTATCGTACTGTACAATCATTGGATTAGAACTTAAACGATGCCCACACTTGAGAGTTCCACAATATTTTGTCTGGGAAAAAGGTTCAGGACCAATATCAGACCTTTTTCTTTTTAATTTATAATTTAACAGTTTTCTTTCAACGTGTTTTTTTGGTAGTGCATAAAAATTAAAATCCTTCCTAGACAAACATAATAAAACAAAGTTAAAAAAAAACGGAAAGCATGTGTGTGTGTTTCTCAATATGTCTCCAACTCTAAATTTTTATAAAATAAACATCGACAAATTTTAGTTTAGTCAATAGCTTAAGTAGTTGAGTTCACTAGTTAGTTATTGTCTTTGTAATTTATATATACTTAACGTTCTTTTCTTCTATTATTTCGTTTATTCTTTATTAACGGATGGGCCAATTATTAAAAATTACGCATTCACTATCTTCAAGCTTGCAAAGAAATTGACTTTCTAGATAAGTTTAGCATACGATTTATTAGAGAAGCGAGAGTAAACCAGAAACACAAGCATTCACTAAGTGGTAAGACGATGTATAGATACTGTTTTAAGGACAAATTTGATACGACCATAGATAATTGTTTAAAGCTTGTTTTATTTATCAATGTGATGAAGACTTTAAATACATTTGGTCCCTAAACTTCTTAAAATGGAGATAAGATATTCTCTTTAATTTTTCATCTCCAATCTCTCCTTTCCATGTATCATTAAACACATACACTGTGTTATGTGTAATGTTTTACATACATCCTAACGTGACACATAGTACTGGTTATATATTAGAAAGTAAGATTGACGATGAAAAATTAAAAAAAATACTAACACATTAAAATAGTAATTATTAATTTTGTATGGTTAATTAAAAATAAACTATTATATCATAAACAAATCGTCACAAAATCTGCCATGGCACGATGGTTCATCCTCTTCCACCCCACCACCACGTTTAAACAAGAAGCTACGGTTAGCCTTTTGAAAGTTGATTTTCCACCAACAAATTATTTGACAACGAGATTTGCTCATCTACGAATGAACGTGACTATCCTTCACTTACTTTACGTTTCTCTTCTGATCATTTTTTATGTAAACTTATAGTCTCTTACTATCACGTATGATATAATCATTACGTGATCTAATTTTATTCAGATCCAATCTTATGTTCATAATTAGAGAGCTATTAGCTATTGGACGGAACTACATGGATTATGACATGATTGGTATTTAGTGCGTCTACAAACTAAACTAGTTGCTGTATTTTCGTCTCTTCCAATTTGTTGCCATTTTATTCTATATTTTATTTTTAATTATTTAAGTATTTTTGTTGGTGGGATGTTTCAAGGGTATATCAGTTTTGTAACTAGTTCTATCACATTAACATCCAAACCCGTCATAAGGGACATGGGAACCATACAATACATTAAATATGAGGAAACCAATAAAGCAAAAAGTAATCATAAGAAGGATTACAAATTTAATAACAAAAATTACATATCGTGTTAATTTTTTTAAGTTCCAAATATGAACGGCATCTTTTTGATAATTAAAAAAAAGAAAATCAAAATTTGAGAATACGTATGATTTACATAGCATAGATTTTCTTTGAAAATGTATAGAAAATTACACAAATAGGACACACTTTATTTAAAACTTAGAAATGTTGTGTAGTCAGTTTCAGAAATACACGTGGGTAAGTGTATATTCCCATATCTTTGGGAGAGGGCTGGAACTTACAAATCTGTTCCATCCCTCTGAAGAGTGAAGAGTTTGGAAAAAGACAAGAGCAAAGGCATTTAATAATAGAGAGTTACCTTTCAAAAACGGCCCATACAGTCTTACCTCCATTTTCTGCAACCTTCCTAGTCCTCACCCTCATTTCCATAGATAGAATAGATCGGTCAAGAAAGCATTATGTGATGATGGGACAAAGCTGATCCATATAACAAAAAACTATTATTATATTATTATTATTATTATTATTATTATTATTATTATTATTATTATTATTATTGAGATCCATTTGCACCAAGTATCATATTGTGCCTTGTGTAATATTTAATCAGTCTTATTTTATAATTGTGCCTTACTGTTTCTGAGATATCTCAACATATATAGATGGTGCATGATGTATTAATGAGTGTTGCATCAACACTAATCACAACATAAAACAGTCAGATGTTTATGTTATGGTCAAGGCTTGTGAAACAAATATTGCTATGACATATCTCGTCTACTTAAAATACATGTCTATTTGTTTTAAACGGTAAAAGACATGTACCATTTTACTAATTTGCCCTTTTTAAGTGCATGTCTTTTAAAACATGTATTGCGATTACACTCAAAGTATGTAAAATGTACGACAAAGATTTGGATCATACCATGAGCTAGTATTTGGGTTCGAAGCTTTTTGCAGACGGATGAAAAATACAAGCTCCAGGGAGGGGACCGGGTCTCTTTGCCTATTGATTTACATTTATCGCATTTCCAAATTATGTAATGTTAGATACAAAAAAATCCAAAAGATCAATGGTGCAGCTTGTAATGGAGTTGCATGTTGGATGGCCTCTTCTCATTCATCATGTGATCCTCTGATCTAATACCACGTGTTCTGTTTCCTACTTACACTGTTCACATGCAAATACTATAGGCCGAGGGTCGCACAGTAAGGCCGGGACTGAAACCCTTCCTTCTTTATCATATAATGGAGACCATCACATAATGGAGACCACTATATCAGTGTCGGTTGAGAATCCCATATTGGCTAATTTGAGAAAAAATGCATGGCTTATATGAGGATGAGGTTACACCACCCATTGCCTTAAGATTTTGAGTGGATATGGACCTCACCTCATGTAAGCCCAAGTTTCAACATGGTATCAGAGCATGTTTAAAATGTGGACTCAACCCTTGCCTGGTCCATGTTGGCCACTTAATGTTTCCCCTCACCTAAGTTCAGATATTCATGACTGGCTTGTGGTTCGTGATTGAGGGCGGGTTGTAGGCGCGTGTGTAAGTCAAGCAACGTTGCCACGTGAGGACGGGTGTTGAGAATCCCACATTGACTTAATGTTTCCCCTCACCTAAGTTCAGATGTTCATGCCTGGCTTGTGGTTCGTGATTGAGGGCGGGTTGTAAGGCGCGTGTGTAAGTCAAGCCACGTTGCCACGTGAGGACGGGTGTTGAGAATCCCACATTGGCTAATTTGAGAAAAAATGCATGGGTTATATGAGGATGAGGTTCCACCACCCATTGCCTTAAGATTTTGAGTGAATATGGGTCTCACCTCATGTAAGCCAAAGTTTCAACATCATTTCCACCCAATATCATAGATCGCATTTTTTATTTTTACGCTCATATAGTCTTTTCTAGAAGAATTAAAATATGTAACTATCAGTAAACAGAAGTTAAAGTAATACTTATAAAAAATATCACGCGGCGTGTTAGTTATGATATTCTAAAATACTTGCAACTTTAATTACAAGAAGAGGGAAAAAAAGAATTACTACCGTGTAATATATAGACATGACATATACTCATTGAAGTGGTGACTCTAAGTCAGTATACTTTATATGAAACTTAGTTCCATCAATTAATCACTGATTGTAAATACATAAGTCTTAAGTTTTCGTCATTAAGTTGATAAATAAATTAGCAATGTTTTATTCATGTTAAATAACATCGAGTGCATCTATGAAAAATGACGATGTTAGATAGGCCTTTGAAAACTGTTGGAGTAGCACGTGAATATAGTTGGTTGCCGTTTGTGCGTCTGCTCGCCTCGCACAAATGCTTCTGGTTATAGTTGTATAATATAGAAGGATTGCCCTGCTGGAACTGAGTGAAACAAGATTCCAATATGGACAGTGGATTCAGAATACATGGAGACCATTTTAAAGGTCTTATGTTATGGGCCGACTCGTAAGTTCGTGGATTTTAAAGTTAAGAATAAATCCTTCTTTATTCATAAGTTCTTAAGTGGAGAGTTCTCATCGTACCATAGCAATTAGGTGTGCAAAATACTAAAAAGCTAAACTGTCACTATAATTCTTTTGTTGTCGTGAAAACAGAAGGTACAAATTAGGAATTTAGGACTATTAGTCACACTTTGAAACGTTAATATATATAAAACATGTAATTCTATTAAACGTTGATTTAAAATAAATATATTCACGTGTGTGTTGTCTATATATGTGTGTGTATATAACGTAGTTCTTGGACAGTGTAGTGACAATCTAACAATAAGGGGTCTACTAACTGATGACCGACAAACTTTCACAGTTCGATTGAACTTTCGGTTTCAGAACATTTCCTACTGTAATAGCTCAAGTGTGTGGTTGATAAGCGAAAACGGGGAAGAACCGAAGAAGAAAGGGAAAGGCTGTACGCATCCACGGATGCATACAAAGGTAAGACTAGACATCTATAATCTTTATTTCATTCCATTGAAGTGGAGAACTTGCATGTTTAGCTTATGGAAAGAAGTTCCCAGATTTTGGGATCAAATACAAATACTACCCACTAATTTTGCTGCAGGCAGTAAATAAAGTTGTAGAACTAAGACTCTCATTCCCTCCAAGAATATCAGGAGGGAGTTAAGTCCAGATAAAAGGGGAAACCTGTTTCCTGTAACCACAGGTTTCCCTGTACGAAATTTGCAGCAGTGAACTGACTGGCCTCGGTTGTATTAGTGATGACTTGGTAACCGGGCCAGGTCACCCTCTGGCTAGTGTTTGATCCGGGACCTGTATTTTTATACTCCCTGTAGTAAAGGGTACTCAACCCGAGATCACCGTCCCACTCGAGCCAACCGGCCGGGTTGATCACGTCGCTCATGCTCGACAGAAGATAAACCGTTCTCGAGTAAATTTTCCATGGACGGCCCAGATATGTCCGGAACTGGGATTGAACCGGAATTAAATCGGATGCAGCAGCAACTTTACAGTCGAGGATAGAAATGCCAGTGTTTTGGTTTGGGTCATCTCTCCCTTGGGCGGTGAAGATGTTGCTTTGATTTGGAAGGGGCCGTCGGGCGTAAAGACTGCAGTTTTGGAAGACGACGGCGGCGTTGCCGAAGATGAAGTCGACGGTGCCGTAGATGTCGCATTGGGTGTAGAATTGTCGGAAGGAATGGACGTAGAGAGTGTCTTGGTAGGCCACGAAGTTGCAGCGGTAAAAAGCTGACAAATCGGAGCCGCTTCGTAAAGCCACGGCCTGGTGTTTGATTGGGCCAGCGTAGTTCTCGAACATGATGTCCCTGGCTATAAATCCATTCCCCACCACGGCTGCAATAATATTTCACCCCATCAATTCACAACAATTAGTGTTCTTTTAATAGCTCAAACAGCATTCGTCTGCAATTAATATAAGAAGATAACGTCTGGCACAAAAAGGTTTGACACGTCGGTTATTAAAAATAAGAAAGACAACAGTTAAGTCGCTCCAACTTTGAAGGTATTATTATTCCGCGAATTTTATGGCGTCATGTGATGGGAATTTGACTGAAGTATTGTCTCATTATGGTTCAAATTATTTGTCATAATTTATAGCATTCCTTTTACGGAATTCCAGAAATCTCGTTTTCATCCTTTGATTTGTAGAGTAGTATTAAATTCAACTAGCTAAACATAAATTAAGAAACTAGTGACAAGACCAGTGACACACTCCAAATAACACTGCAAAATACTGCAGTTTATAGATTCCTTCATTCTGAGTGTGTTCCTCAATCTTCTTCAAATACTCGAAGGGTGTTGTAATATAGAATAAGATAAAATGTTGTGCGCATTCCACTAATTGCACTCTGCATTATTATAAGGTAGAATAAGGTTGTTTTTGGTATATGCCACTATCAAGATAGAGTGGCATATATAGCTGCGGTTTCTTTTGAAGGACTTAGAAGTGCAGCAAGAGGAACCAATAGAACTCTTGTGTGATAATAAAAAGTGATATATGTTGCTAAAAACCAAGTGTTTCATAGGATATAACATATTGAGACATACTATCACATTGTGATAGACAAATTTCACGAATGTGTGATAAAGTCTATACCCATAAGGACTAAGTTTCAACTTGCACACGCGTTCACAAAGCCTTTAAATTTACAAAGATTATACCATGTGATTTTGGCATTAGGTGTCGGTTGATGAAGTGCAACACGTGCTTCATCATTTAAGTTTGACTAAGTCTAGGCACAATGTCTTATTTATTGGTTAGATAATAAACTGAGTTGTTAATGGTTCCTATTTTGTAGGAACGGTTGTTAGGAGTGTAGTTGGCCGAGTGGCTGTAGTTGTTCCTAGTTTTTCGGATTAGTAGTTATCGTTGCAGTGTGCTTTAAATGTTGATGATTGAATAAGGAAAAATCTAAGCGTTTTTCTCAGCCTACAGTTTTGTGTCTCGAAAGAACAGAATTTTTTGCTTTGCTTTGAGTGTCTTCAAAGTCAACATTTGGTATCAGAGCCAAAGAAACTATATTTACTGATTCTTGAAAACTATCAAAGCCACAAATGAGTGAATTACAGGTTGTTGGAGGTATTAGGAAATTGAACAACCAGAACTATAATTCATGGTCCACCTGTATGATCTCATACTTGCAAGGACAAGATTTGTGGGAGGTAGTTAATGGAAGTGAGGTTGTTCCACCTGAAGCAGAAGATAGTAATGGAGCTCTGAGAAAATGGAAGATCAAAGCAGGCAAGGCAATGTTTGCCCTCAAGACAACTGTGGAAGAAGAAGTGCTTGAGCATATTCGGGATGCTAACACGCCAAAGGCTGCTTGGGATGAGTTTGCGAAATTGTTCTCAAAGAAAAACGATGCCAGGCTGCAGCTGCTTGAGAGTGAGTTGTTATCAGTCTCTCAAAGTGATTTGTCAATCGCACAGTATTTTCATAAAGTAAAGTCATTATGTCGGGAGATCAGTGAATTGGATCCTAAGGCTCCAATAGGAGAGGCCAGAACAAAGAGAATCATCATTCATGGCTTGAAGCCAGAATTCAGAGGCTTTGTAGCAGCAGTACAAGGATGGCCCAACCAACCTTCACTTGTAGAGTTTGAGAATTTGCTAACAGGCCAAGAAGCTTTAGCCATGCAAATGAATGGACTGTCTCTGAAAAATGATGAGCAGGCAATGTTTGTCAATAGAAGCAAGTGGAATTCTAGGCAACCGATTGCTAGTGGTTCAAAACACAAGGAGCATGACAAGAAAAAATATTCTGACAAAGATGAGTTCCATAAAGCAGGAAGCAGCAACAAACGATTTGGAGGAAAATGCTTCAATTGTGGTAAAAAGGGGCATCGTGCCAAGGAGTGCTGGTCTAAGAAGAAGAATGTTGAAGGCAATACTGCAACCTTCCAAGCCGAAGAAGAATGGGATGCAGAGGCCTTACTGGCGGTAGAAGAAGAAGAAGTCACAACGTACAAGGAGCATGCTCTATCTATAGATGAAACAAGTCAGGTAGACTATGAAGAAGATTGGATCGTGGACTCCGGATGTTCCAATCATATGACAGGTAATAAGGAAAAACTGCAAGGTGTTTCAGAATACAAAGGAAAACGTGTTGTGGTGACAGCAAATAACACACGGCTGCCGATAGCCCATGTTGGAAACTTAAAGATCTCTCCTAGCCACAGCAAACAACAAGTACCTCTGGAAAAAGTTTATCATGTGCCAGGAATGAAGAAAAACTTGCTGTCAGTACCTCAGCTCACAGCACTAGGCCATCATGTTGTGTTCGGTCCACATGACGTGAAGGTGTATGAAACACTGGAAATTAAAGACAGGCCCTTGATGCAGGGAAAGAAACTGGATTCAGTCTATGTAATGTCAGCTGAAATGGCTTACATAGACAAGACCAAGAGGAGTGAAACTGGAGATCTTTGGCACATGAGATTAAGTCATGTAAGTTACTCTAAACTGGACCTAATTATGAAAAGATCCATGCTTAGAGGATTGCCTAAGTTTTCAGTTAGAACAGATGCAGTGTGTGCTGGTTGCCAATATGGCAAAGCTCATCAACTGCCGTTTGCAGAATCTAAATTCAAGGCAAAATCACCGCTAGAACTGGTACACTCCGACGTTTTTGGACCAGTCAAGCAGCCATCACTCACAGGAATGAGATACATGGTTACCTTTATTGATGATTTTTCAAGGTATGTTTGGGTGTATTTCATGAAGGAGAAGTCAGAAGTGTTTAGCAAGTTCAAGCAATTTAAAGAAGAAGCTGAGATGATGACACATGAAAGAGTACGGTGTTTACGCACAGATAACGGTGGTGAGTATCTTTCAAAAGAGCTTAGTGAGTTTTTGAGCAAGCACAAGATAAAAAGACAGCTTACATGTTCATATACACCACAACAAATGGTGTATCTGAACGCAAGAACAGACACTTAGCTGAAGCTTGCAGGAGCATGCTGTTTGGAAAAAACGTGCCAGGGAGTTATTGGGCAGAGGCCATGAGAACAGCCACATTTGTCATAAACAGACTACCTCAACAGAGACTAGCATTCAAATCACCATATGAGAAGTTATATAGCATCACTCCATCTGTAAGTTTCCTTAAAGTTTTCGGCTGTGTGTGCTATGTATTTGTTCCAGCTCATTTAAGGACCAAGATGGAGCAAAAGGCAGTCAAGTGCATCTTCATTGGATATGATGATCAGAAGAAAGGCTGGAGATGTTGTGACCCGACAACTGGCAGATGTTACGTGTCTAGGAATGTAGTATTTGATGAAGCATCATCATGGTGGATTGGTAGCAAAGAAGCTACAGCAAATCCTGAGGTGACTGAAGCTAAGAATCAGCCTTCGCAAGTAACTCTGAAGGTTGATGAAGTCGTGGAAAAAGACCAAGAAGAGACTGATGATGATCTCCAACATACTGATGTGTTTGATGCATCAAGAACTGAGACACCAAGTGATCTTAGAAGATCAACACGTATTAGAAGGCAGAATCCCAGATATGCAAATGCTGCAATTGTAGAAGAAAGTGATGAACCAGTCACATATGAAGAAGCTGTGGATAATCCTCAATGGATCAAGGCTATGGAAGAAGAGATCCTGGCGTTGGAGAAGAATCAGACTTGGGATCTTGTACCCAAACCTAAAGTGTAAAACCTATTTCTTGCAAGTGGGTGTTTAAACTAAAGAGGAAAACTGATGGTTCAATCGAGAGGTTTAAAGCAAGGCTTGTAGCACGCGGTTTTTCACAGCAGTACGGTCTGGACTACGATGAAACATTCAGCCCGGTGGCAAAATTGTCAACTGTACGTGTTCTTATAGCACTAGCAGCAAGAAAAGGATGGCAGCTGTGGCAAATGGACGTTAAAAATGCCTTTCTTCACGGGAAATTAGATCATGAGATCTATATGGTTCAGCCTATTGGTTTTGAGAATCAAGAGCATCCTGAACATGTGTGTAAGTTAAGAAAGGCTCTTTATGGTTTAAAGCAGGCTCCACGTGCTTGGTATGGAAAGATAGCAGAGTTTCTCACATTTTGTGGCTATGTAATGGCTGTTTCAGATCCTAGTCTGTTTGTCAAACAGGTTGGAAACAAATTGGCTGTCGTGCTAATATACGTTGCTGATTTGATAGTGACTGGAAACGCTACGGAAGAAATAGTGCAAGTAAGAAGGAATCTGGCAGTACGATTTCAAATGAAAGAATTGGGACATTTGAAGTATTTCCTTGGTTTACAGGTTGATCACAATGATCAAGGAATATTTCTTCATCAACAAAAGTATGCTACAGATATGCTTAAGAGATTTGGGATGTTCTTCTGTAAAGCCGTTAATTCACCAATGGAGCCAAATACTAGATTAAGTAAATACGAAGGTGAAGAACTAGGTGATGCTGTAGTATACAGGAAAATTGTTGGAAGCCTGATTTATCTAACATTGACAAGACCGGATCTCTCCTATGCTGTTGGGATTGTGAGCAGACATATGCAATCACCAAGAAAGCCTCATTTGGAGGCTGTACGTCGCATTCTGAGGTACATCAGGGGGACAATTAACTATGGTATTGTGTACAAGGCAAATGCTGGGAATAAGCTAGTTGGGTATTGTGATGCAGACTATGCTGGGGATCTTGATACACGTAGGTCTACTACGGGATATGTGTTTATGTTAGGAGATGGACCAGTGGCTTGGTGCAGTAAGAGGCAGCCCACGGTATCCTTATCAACCACGGAGGCTGAATATCGGGCTGCAGCAATGGCAGCCCAGGAGTGCACTTGGCTCATTCAGTTACTTACAGATTTGTGTCAACCAATTAATTATGCAGTCTCTATGTATTGTGATAATTTGTCCACTATACAGCTAGCTGAAAATCCTATGTTTCACGCAAGAACAAAACATGTAGAGGTGCATTATCATTTCGCAAGAAGCTTAGCATGGTTCAAGAAACTGAAGCAAGTGTTGAGGGGGAGTGATGAAGTGCAACACGTGCTTCATCATTTAAGTTTGACTAAGTCTAGGCACAATGTCTTATTGTTGGTTAGATAATAAACTGAGTTGTTAATGGTTCCTATTTTGTAGGAACGGTTGTTAGGAGTGTAGTTGGCCGAGTGGCTGTAGTTGTTCCTAGTTTTTCGGATTAGTAGTTATTGTTGCAGTGTGCTTTAAATGTTGATGATTGAATAAGGAAAAATCTAAGCGTTTTTCTCAGCCTACAGTTTTGTGTCTCGAAAGAACAGAATTTTTTGCTTTGCTTTTGAGTGAAGTCTTCAAAGTCAACATCGGTCAGGATTGAGGAGGTGTTGGAAGCAAGGAAAAGAACAACAACAACAGCAAGAAGATGTTAGCAAGCAAAGGAAGGATGAGTGCAACAGAGTCAAGCACAGTTGAGCTGAAGGGAAGCTCAAAGACTTAGCTGATGTGTAGCAGTTATCAGGTGTGAGTTCAAGAGAGCAACACGGTGAAGTAGAGGTTCACAGCCAGCTTAATGAAGCTCGCCACCTGAACAAGAAGCGGTTACACTGCCTAGATTGTAGGAGGCTGTTTGTGAAGTTGTATCTTGGCACGTGTAATAGAGTTTTACAGCTTTTACATAAGCAATGACAATATACAAAAGCAATTTTCGAATAATGAGAATCAGTTTTTGCTGAATTTCAGTGTTCATTGTTCTTCACGTTTCCCTCTTTCCTTTTCCTCTGTTTTATGAGTTATAATGCCTTTTGTGATCATGATCATAGTATTAATGTTTGATCTATTGGTGTATTCAATAGAATTGAGTTTTTCTTTTAGGTATTAGTTGTTGTTTCATCAATACCCACACTTGAAAAGAATTGAACCCAACACTTAGGATATTGAGTGTCTAAACATACTCTCATAGTCAGAACGTTATTGCGGCTTAGTTTCGACGACATACTGCAAGTCCATATCAAGTTTAAATCAACTAACAATCACATGCAGTTGGTTTTGTCTAACATACATAAGTAGCTTTCGTATTAGTAAAATAGGAGATTCAAATTTCATTCCTTTATTGTTTTTATTATGGCCTATTCCTGTGATTGTTAGCTATGCTAATTACTAATTAGTCTACCCCCATATTTGATGTACGTTATCTTCGGTTTATACGTATTCCTACTTCTCAAAAACAGCGTAACTTTAATTTCCACTTGTTCAATAACTTCGCAGCTTGAAGGGGATGATTCCATCAAGGTGGGAGAAAGGTATTATTGTAAGAAAATGTAAGTTCGCTCGTTAACAATATAAATGTGTTTTATACCTCATAAAATTTCAAGTGTTTTCTTTTAAGATTTGATATGCTTCAGACAATACTAGAAAAGATGGAATGCGGTCGTTTATATCATGTCAGCTTCTTATAATGAAACGAGTTTAGGTTCGTACACTTTATGCGTCATAAACCTCTCACATAGAAAATACCTGATTTCTATATCTACCAAACTATTTAAAGTTGACACATTCAATATTTAAGAGTGAAGGTACCAGAAAAGTTGAAATGTCTTTCTTTGAAGTGGGGTGCGGGGAAGGGGTTAGGATCCACTCACCGCAAGGGGATGCGGTAACGCGTGATCGTGCGACATGTGGTAGCAAGAGAGGGTGGTGAGGCTAGATGCAGATGACCCTCATCTAGTCTTACCACCTCCTCTTGCTATCACGTGTCGCATGATCACAAAAGAGGTGAGGAAATTGAAGGTGAGAAGATCCCAACGGGGGGCAGAAAAGTTGAAATGTTTTTATTTGAAGAGTGGGGGGCCCTATCCTCCACTCGTAGAAATGCATTTATGTTTCAGCTATCAACAACGGTCCACCAATCCGTACCCACAATTATCCCTTACCTGCTCCCCTTTAACTTTTTCAGTTTTTCTGGCAAGCAACCGACACATTTGGTCCAGATTAGGGCGGTAAACGAACCGAACGAGCCGAGCATTGCATTGTTCAAGCTCTGTTCATTTAACTTAGCAAACGAGCCGAGCTTGTTCGTTTATTTTAAACGAACATATTACTTGTTCAAGCTTGGTTCGTTTAACTCACGAACAACATTAACGAGCCGAACACCTTAAACGAACGGTGCTAATTACCGAGCTCGAACAGAGAAAAAAGTGTTCAAGCTCTGTCATTAACCTTTTATCCGAGCCGAGTTCAAGTTCGATCTAAAACAAACGAGCCGAAAACCGAACGACTTGGTCATTTACAGGCCTAGCCAGATATTCTAATATACCCACTGTTAAATGAAATAGTATAATAATAATTCTTTAAGGGCCCTTTTGCATTTTTGTAGTTTAACAAATACAGAAATATTTGTAAATATTTCTTTCCTTTCTATGTAAAAATCTCGCATCAGATTGTTTAACACATGAACTAATCAATCAAGTGGAGCAATTTTGGTGTAACCATGACGTTAAGAAACCCTTAAATCAATATATATTTATGTTATAGCATAAACGTGTAATTTTAATGACGTTATTATCATATTTTTTTATTATGCACATTAGTGAAAGAGTTTAACTCACATCTCTATCTTTCATAAAATAATTACACTGTGCATAAAAATTGATTATGTTTAATATAAGGGCGATTATAAGAATTAAATAAGAACTTGTTAAATTCGTTTACATTATTTTATCAAATATGTTGAGTCAAATATTTTATATCCGACGGTTCAAAACAAGATTATAAAAAGGAGAAAAAAAAATCATAAATTATGATTGCAGTCATGTTGAATTTCAACGGCACCAATGTTATCAATCATGCTGCAATATAGTCTAATTTGACTGGAGCCGTAGAACATTTAATTTGTTAAACTAACATGTACGATAATTGATACGTAAAACTTTAATATTTTGTTAAGCGTGAAAACAGTGGTTCCACATACATGCATGTAATAATAAAATAAATAATAATTGATATGTGATAATAATGATTATGAAAAGATTGAGAATGATAGTCATCTTTTTAAACAAAATTATAATGACCAATGATTCACTAATAACATCAATAACATTGAAATAATTGATATAGAAAAATGATTAATGTTCAAACAAGAACAAACTCTCAACAATTATGTTTTTTTTCTTGGTGTTTAAAATGCGGTTTTGCTCTTCGACAACATAGAAGCATAATACTGGAGAAAGAGAAGGGAAAAAAGAAGGGGGCGTACCGACAGTAGACGACCGGAAAGTAGTCCATCCATCAACAACGCTCCTGTTGCCTTTGATCAAAGTGCTTCCCTTTCCATCTCTATGAAAGCTATCATCGTCTTACTCCTATCCACTTCAATATACTCATAATACGCCCCCGCCTTAATATATATCACAAATCTCGTGGCACTATTATTGGGAGCAGCTTGTAATGCATCATTTATGGTACTGAAATTTCCACTTCCATCCTTCGCCACCACTAAGTCAAACTGTATTTGACTCACCGGCGCCTGCAGCAATGCCCTATCCTTCTTTTTTAACCATCTCGGAAATCCGTCTTTCATTCCATTCTCAGGAAACTCTTCCTCCTCCTTCTTCTTCTTTTCTTCACTTTTTTTAAGCATTGCGAGGGAATTGCTGACGTGGCGTGAGATTCTACGAAGCCTGCCTTCTATATATTTCCTAAGCTTTTTGTCACCGAAAGCGAAACCGTCGAGACATGTGTCCTGATTCGTCATTGCACCGCTGAAAAGCGTTTGCAGCTCGGTGTAGCGTTGGTGGAAGAAGGGAGGAGTAGAGATCAGAAATGGCTTTCTTCAGCTGCGCAACTGTGTCCTGTAAGAGTTGTAGACAGTCGTCCAGAGCTCGTATGTCAATCGGATCTAGGTGTTTGAATTCTTCTTAATGCCCGTACAGTTGGTCCGAGGATCTCACTTCGGAAAACTGTGGTGTTTACTATGCGGGCAATGATATCCGGGAGTGATTTCCGGTGCAGATCTGGGAATGTGGACACCTAGAAACACATAGGTCTGGGTATATATGTTCCTTGGCATGAGGATTCAGCAGCAAGTGGATTTGTTCAAGGACCCGTCTGTTTCTAGGAGAATGTAGAGGTTTTGTTAATGGGGCAGATGTATTGGGTTTATTGATGAGGGACAGCAGAGATAAAGAGCGAAGAAGAAGAATAGAAGAGAGTCGGCAGCAGTTTGATTTTTGGTCGAGGAAAATTCATATTTTGGGAGATTAGAGAGAGCTTGAGAGTGTTTGGATTGAGGAGTGAAGTTGTCTGAAACACACAATCTCTTTGGATAGAAATAGGAGTAAAGAGTGGGTGTGATATTTAATAGAAGAACCAAAGTGGTATGATGTGAGTCATGGGACTTGGGTTTTTCCTGAGTCACATCGTTTAAATAGTACGTCTCTTGTTTACTTTATATCTACTGTTGAACTGTGGGCAGGGTGTGCATTTATTTGGGAGAAAAAGCCAAATCCTTGGGGTTTTATTTTCAGTCTTATGGAGTCTTAGTATCTATTAGATTGTTAAGTCGCTGTCATACAACCTATAAAATTAGTTGATGCAAATCAGACATGTAATCTAATACTCAATTGGTGTTGTATAAAGGTCGTATACTGATCACGGGGTCGTCGACACCTCAACCCCAAATAATTGGTAAGATTTTTTATCGGACAATATCATGTGGGTGTTGCATTTATTTTCTTCAACAAAATATATGGTTCATAAAATTGTTTAGGATTATATTGGATTTACATATCTGTGTTCGGCTTTTTTTCATCGATTAGGACAACAAGGTGTCTAAATTGCACATAAATCATTATGACAGTAAGATGCAAATGGAAAATTATCATTCAAAAATAACAATATGTCTAAAATTAACCATAAACCCAAAAACTCTACGCTTACTTCATAATTACTGAAACAATACTAACTTTGATCAACATCCAAGGACGAGTTTATTTGATTAATTAATCATGCACAAATTCAAATCCCAGCTACTTTGTATATGCAAACGTGTTCGAAAAGAGAATATGTCCCACCAATTTAATAGTGCCAACAATCCAGTCCTTGTATTATTCCTTGCACGGTTCAAATCATTGATTAGATCAGAATTGCTCACCGGTGGATTAGAGATGACCCAAGTTGTGTGCTGTTAATCTTCCGTCTGAATCCGTCAACGGAACTTGAGAAGGAAGAAAAACGTTAGAGGTCCAGGGCGCTGACCTGGTAAAACCCTCCGACGCTTCAGTCAGTTATAGGTGTTTTGAGTAGGCAATTTATGCTGGAATAAAGGTTTAGATGAAACCTGTTATAATATCTCAATGAGTATATGGCTGTTTAGATATCAGCCGAGATGAAGTTCTGAAGAGAATGCTCCAAGAATTTGTTCCAAAAGTTGGATCTCTTTCTCGTCTGGAAAGAGGGATATTTATACCCAAGATTCAGGAGGATTGACCCCCTGCCCAATGATGGGATTGTGATGTGTATGAGATGGTTATCCTGCAGGAGCGCAGTCTCATGAGACAAGTGCCTGTGACTGCAGCTGCGTTAGTGGCTGACTCTATGACATGTAGGTCGGCCAGCAATGATGCCTTTGTACTTAGCCAAGCGATGATTGACACCTTAAAGTACTTTGTAGAAAGATCTTAGCGGGTCCCAGATGGCAGTTGATAAGATCTTCACTGATCTTATCCGAGATACTATGAGCAACAACCTTTATGAGGGCCAAGCCGAGGCTAGAGCTCGGAGCTAATAAGAAGCTGAGGCCAAGTTTGTCCCAAGGCCGAGCTGAATATGCTTCTTTTAGAAGTTGAGCATTGTTGATCAAATATACGCATATTTACTTGCTGAGGTTGACCAGAAACAATTGCCTTGACTGATGCACTGCTGAGCCGAGGTGCAATATGCCGAGCTGAGTTGC
Source organism: Eustoma russellianum (assembly GCA_036186865.1). Taxonomy (NCBI): domain Eukaryota; kingdom Viridiplantae; phylum Streptophyta; class Magnoliopsida; order Gentianales; family Gentianaceae; genus Eustoma; species Eustoma russellianum. The sequence goes on along the minus strand of AP025106.1, from coordinate 23,492 downwards.
TATATGGGCAATTGGATAAAGGTCGTAGTTGAGCTGATTAGCCAGAGTTACTGTCTCTGCATTTAGATATAAGGGCAGCCGAGCTGACCTGCCTCAGGTCCAAGGCCGAAATGATCAAGAGTTATGCTTGGGTTTACCTTAGTTGCTTGTTTGATGAGTTCGTCTTAACCATTGATGACAGTGACCGATGCTAAGGCCTTCTGGCCGAGGTATCTAGTCAAGTAGCTGAACCTGAGCTACGTTGACCGTTTGACTAACCGAAAAGTTTTGTCTTTTTCTCAGCAGGTCAGATTTTGGCTCATCAATCATCACCCCTATTATGTGAAAAAAATTCGTCAACACTGGAATGATAACTTCTTATATAAAAAGATTTTTCCTCGGACACTCTACCTCTAACTATATGTAGAATTTAATAAACGATATTCGTATCAAGTGACACATCATATAACATAAACAAATGAAATTAAATTTGGTAGTAAGATCTTACATCTTTTTTCTTAGATTTGTATTTTTACTATCCCCTCTTTAACACTGAAAGTCTCTTTCACATATAAGCATGGACGGTAACAAAAGATCCCTGCCACGTGACAGCAAGAGGATGGTGAGACTGGATGCAGGTGACCGCCATCTAGCCTCTAGCCTCATCATCCTCTGATGTCACGTAGCGGACGGTCACGAAGGAGTCATAGGGTCGGTGGTGTGGGGATCCGTTCCCCAGAAACACATACATGTGTTTCTTACACAAAAATAAAGTTAACTTACATAAAGTTTGAAAGGATTAGGTTTTCAAGATGAGACACTGAGAGAGCCTCAATCACATATGTGAAAAGTAGAGCCATGTGACATGGGACCACACACGACAAGTTTGGAAAGCTGACGTCAACTTGTAATTAATATTAGCTATGTTATATTTTTATACAGAGCAATCCCATTTTTCTATCCTGATTTTGTCTGTATCAATGTCATAAAGTTGTTGCCCTTTTCTTCTTCCTGCTACTATTACGTTATTTATTCATTTTTTCAAGGAGGATTAGGAAATTAGTCTTCCATAATTCTGCAGCATCTGACGAATGTTCATATCTATAAACTTATAATAATACTTACTCCATGTTACTCTTCCTCTATCTTGTTAAAGATGGCGGTGCTTATTACTAAGGCGTAATGAGAATTATTCATTACATCTTAACTTGATAGTATATTTTTTTTATTGATTGAACTTACTGAAATATTACACATAACGCTTCTTCCTAACTAGGGCAATTACAGTCATTCAATTTTACTTTTTTTATCATTTTATTGCCTAGCCTAGCAACTTGTCGGGATGCACCCACTTAAGAAATTCAAAAATTGCTAAATTAGATAATGAGCTTGAAAGAAGGAGTTATGCAACAAAATTGGCCATTATGTTATATCCGTCTGTCTTTCCGTGATAAGTGCACCGAAAAAGTTCATAAATGATCAAATAAATTTATGTTGTATAATATGTATTGGTTTAGACGTGTTGAAATAAAAACATAATGCTTCCAAAGATATGATATGATGGTCTTTTATTTGACTAATAGGATTGAGATATAAGCATGATTTTGTATATAACACGTATTTCGACAGGGTTTTGCTCCGAAAAATATTTGTAAGGTGAGCCTTGGGTCAGAAGTGTCGCCTTCTAATTTCTATGCTTTATCAGCATGGTAAGAAGAGTACGACGGGCTTATGATGCTTTTTTGCATTTCCATTTTAACTTTGGGCCGAATGAGTCCCCCCTTATCTTTGTGGGGACAAGTCCACAGCTGCTAAGCTATCAATTGATATTCACAATGTTTGATCAGGCGTATGATATACCAAATTAAACATAATATGACACTTCTGATATAATTGTTTTCATATCTCTTGAAGATATAGCAGAACGTTCTTAATGTTTAATTTTCCAATTGAGTGACAATCACGTGGAGCATATCATACATTACCGCGCTGGTCCAGCCCTTGTATAATGGCAGCGTGCTTTTGAGTTCGCCTCAAGGAAAGTCACGCCTTGGTCCAGCCACTAATTCACAGCCATTTCCTATTTGGGCTTCAAATTTTGAGGCCCAGGAGAAAATGTTATTTGTCTTATACGAATCGAAAAATTAATTATGACAATATTTTTATAAGAAAATGGGTACCAAATGTTCACACTATGATTGAGAAAAAACTTCACAAAGAGACTAATATATCTATAAATCAATTTGTATTTATGTAAGAAAGGTTAACAATAGAGACTATTAATCTCCTGAGAAGATTAATAGAGAGATATCGAAAGAAAGAAGAAACAATATTTGCACATAATTTCCGTGACTTAGAAAAGAAATAATAAAGTCTCACGAAAGAACTTTTAGAGAGTGCTTAAAAAAAAATGCGTTAGAGTAGTATACATAAAAATTATTAAAAACGTATATGAAAACACAATGACAAGCATAAAGACTCCAAAAAGACCAAGCCATAATTGTCTATTACAATGAATTTACAGCAATGATCTACATTAAGTCTACGCTTATTTGTTGTAGTTATAGACAAGTTCATTCAACACATTCAAGACATAGTTAATTCACTAATTTGAGTTTGTTACCGTTATTAGAAATGTATAGAAGGACCAACATGATTAACGAGTTCTCGAAAAGTGATTCATTTAAGGCATTGTACATTTTTTCCATTGCTACAGCTTTGACTTTTGGGTCTGCGTTGGAATATTCACTTCTTTAAAATGGGGGTTATAGAGACAAGAATTGTGTTCAAAACAAAGCAATATTTATATTATGACAAGAATACTTTTTGATCAATGCAATCTTTTATTAAAACAATGTCCACCAATTTAGCAAACCTCAGTTATTGCGTTCTCTTATATAACATTTGCCAACCAAAAAAAAAAAAAAAAAAGCTATAGTCGTTCCATGAATCGACCTGTTACCATCAGAAATGCTTTTGATGAATCAGTCAACAAAAATTGTAATATAATCTTCCTTCCTTTTGTTTTTCTCTTTCCACAAGTGTTTACTTTTTTTTTTTTTTGTTATCTATTTTGAACCTTAGAGTCACTTAGTAATTGCAAGTAAGGTTTGTAGCTAAAAACTTTGTCACAGAGAACTTTTTTGGTGAGTACTTTTGGTGTGTAAACTATTTATGGGTTTTCTTATTTATTTGAATGTGTTTGCTTTGTTTATTATATATCTATTTTCTACTTTCATTTCAAAAATATTATTTACTTATGATTTGGATATAAGTTGAAATAAACTTTATCCAAGTAAAACCAGTACAATCTTTTAGGAGAGTGAGAATATAAATTATGGTATGCGTATCCTTTCTTTAGTTTCACAAAAAGGTTTGCTGAAATTTATTTAAACCTTTTTTATCTATAGTTTTTTAAATAAGTTATTTAAAAAAATTTCTTCCCGCCCCTCCCATTTTTTATATCGTTAAAAAGCTTAGGGGCATTTATCAATTATGTTCGTATTTAATGTAAAATTGAGTTTTCTTATACAACACAAAATTTAGAAAACAAAAGATGCTTTTCGGATATGCTAAATATACAACCAAAAAAACGGAGAATAATGGTGACAAAAGAAACTTACAAGTAACCCTTGCTTCCATCTACAGTAATGGAGGAAAACAGAGAAATAAGAGGAGAATCAGGAAAAGAAATCAAGAATTAACGTATTAAATATCAAATTTATATAGCTAGAATGTTAATTTTGTCTTTTGATCAAACATTGATATGCCTATATCAATGTTTCTAACACATGGGTATGGTTGCGTACATCCGACCCTCCATACCCCGTCATAGATGGGAGCCATTAAAGCAATGGGGTAATGATGATGATGATGATGATCAAACATTGATATGCCTATATCGCGATTGATCTGCCTTTGTCACAAGTGTTCGACCTATATCACAAGCCTTCTAAAATTTCTCATCAATCGCTGTGTGTCAAAATAGTTTAATTTAACAGACAAAACGCTCCACCAACTTTATACCACCAACCATATAATCAAAAAAGAGGTTCTTGGTTTTTTTATTTGTAATTTTGCATTAAAATTCGGTATTACAGCTTGTTGGTTTGTCATTAAGACTAATTTTGCATTAGTTTTCTTGTCACATGCTAAGTTAGTTGCATATATTGATTCGTGATAATCACTAATGAAATAAGATGATTTTTGATGTTTGTAAAACTAACAATTACATGTTCGAGTCCAATAGTGCCAATTTCTAATTAAATTAAAATTTTTAAATCTTTTAAGGACATAACCCATACTATAGCTGTAAGTCACCTTCGTCCTTTCCCTATGGTAATTGAGAAATATAATCAAAGGCCCCGCACTATGGTGATGACTGATGACTTCTCCAGATGACAATTTATTTTTTTTTTAAAAAAAAAAGACTAGAGACAAATTTAATCCTCCTTTTTTCTAAAGACTAGATTGCTGAGCCAACGCGTAATCCAGCATCATAGGATGACTCATTTGGCTTCACAAATATATATTTACCTACCGTGGACTTTTTCAACCGAGGGTAGGTTAGCAATAAGTCACAAATTTCTATTAGATGGAACGTAAGATTCTCATACGATCTAAATGATAAAACTAACGGTAGTTAATGAAAAAAATTTGCATAAGTAACGCCGTAAGAGTCTTCAGAGTTTTACTCTTGAAAAACTCTCCAGCGATATATAGTCAGTTACATGTGTTTCCATTATATAATATTTAGGTAGAATGTTTTGATAAACCTATATGTATGGCATTTGGATGATATATTCTTTTGTTCAAATAAACCTAGTCCTTGTTGGTCGTTGTTTTCTCTTTTTGTATGACTCGGACAACCAATGCGAGGAGGAGTCAATGAGGAATACCAAGTTGCATGTTCCGCTCTACATAGCTGCATGTGTTATCACACTTGCATGGCTAAACTGCTTGAGTGTCAGGTGTCTGCTCTGACAGGAGCTTGCTTTCGTTGAGCCGACCAGGATTACTTTGGACATCGAGTCCACGGCCGACCTGCAGTTTGTGGCTGAGGTGAGCGACATTGCCGATATGACATCAAAGAATGAGTGGTGGTTGAAGCTGGAGTGATGTCTGTGGCTGAGGAGACCAATTTTTAACGCCTTCGAGTGAGTCTGGCTGATGCTGTAATGTGATCTCCGTCAGTGTCGAGGGAACGTTGTGCGTTTCTTGGACTGCACGTACGGATCCGTGTACTTAGTCATGCGTAGCTGATATGAATCAGGGGCAACCTGTACCTTTGTAAGGTCAAATGACGTTAGCTATGACGGATCAGGTTGTTACACATGTTGTTTTTCGAAGTGGTGGTTTTGTCATGGTTGCTTGTAGTCTTTTTCTTATACTTGTTTTATACGTGCAGTAATCTATCATTTAGAGTAACTTTTTAAGCTGCACTTAATTATTCCATGCATATTCATCTAGTTGTGTTTACGCTTCACTTGTATTTTAATAGAAAAGTTTTTAAAGTAAACGAATTGTCATGTCCTATCTCTCATCACAAAGCCGAATTATCCAACTAGTAGTTAGAACTCAAAGACTTTGGAGTCTTTGGTCGACGCTGGGTAGTCTCCAGTCTATCCTGTGAAACGCGCAAAAGATCTCCTCATCTCAGCTAGCTTCTAACATGTATGTAATTTTACTGTATCATTTAGTTACTATAGCAAAGCTTTATTTTTGTGTGTGTGTGTGTATATATAACATGATTTGATTTAGTAGAACAAACATTGGTTAGAAAAGAGTTCGAATACACTATAGATGTGAATGAGTAGCAAATAAACAAAGATTCTAATCACGTTGTCAAGTTGAACGATAATAAATAAAGTCTCAAGTAACAAGTGTTGTAATGCTGTAACACGTGACATGTTGGGATCTTATTTTATACATACTCTATCTCTCTGATTGGATGCCGTAGACGCTTCTGACTATAATTTTCTCAACGTTTTATATTTTACACCAAAAAGGCCAACGATGTGATAAATTACAATGACAGAAAACTTATAAAGAAAATTACTTTTTTTTCATTTTTATTCTATATGCAACACTAACATATTTAGTACATCACAAATCATAGTCTTAATCAAAGACATAAAATCACAATCAAATCATCTATAAACTAGAAAAATAAATAAAGAGAACTACATCCAAATATATTCATAATTAATACTCTAGGATATCTCTAAGATACTCTAACAGGATGATACCGATTAGTTTTGTTTTGAAAGAAGACGGATACAACGAAAATTAAAGAGGGGTGGTGACCAAATATGCTTATCTTTGTTGGACGCATGTAACTTGGGTGACAAATAATACAGGTATACACCTATCTTTTGTGTTACATATGTTTTCTAGTACTGTGCCCTAAACTTAACAGATCGGACAAGAGGGCAACAAAAAAAAATGGATTTTTTTTAAAAGTCCTTCCACCATTTTTGGTTGCTCAAAATAGAGAGCAAATCATATGAAAATGAAGAAGTTGTTGCAATTGTCGCAATTAATTAGATCCAAGACTCTATGACTTGTCTCATGATTCCAATGCCATGGAGAAGAGGGCCTTTCCAGAAAGTAGAAATGATACGTCATATTCTGCACCACAAATGTGAACGTTAGTTAATATTCATGTGTACAATGCACTAATACTACACCACTCAGAACCCGGAGCGATGATCAAAGTTGATAAGGAATTTACATAAATAAAAGTTAACAAGTAAACAAATACCTGACCAATGGAAATAGTTGATTTGGGTACGATTGACGATTTACTGAAGGTTTTGGAAAATGTAAATAAATATTTTAAGTCAACCAATTAAAATATTAATGCATCATGGAAGAATTAGTAATTTATTTCATGGTTTTCCATCATGATCTAAAGGACTCATATAAAACAACACATTGCGGCTAATGCTCAACGTTTTTGCGATATTTTACACGTTATGATGGATCTCATTATTTATGACACCATGATGCATGGTGTGTATGTTAATGAACAGTACGTCGTAATCACAGTGTAAAGGTCTACATTCAACACAACCAAATACGGCTAATTTGTGGTTTATAGTAGTTTTGGGGGGAAAAAGGAACAAGTTTATGACGCAAAATAAATTAATTTTTTTACTTGGGTTTATAAAAAATTCGCTTCAATACTATGTAGTTGGATGTAATTTATTTTTTAACTATTTTAACCGTTTTGCATAAAAGAAACAAATCCCTGTAAGGATTTCATTAGAAACATGTTGCCTATTCTGTCGATAGATTAGACAATTTTATTTCGGCTACTGGTATTGCCGAAATATTTTTCTTTTTTGGCAGGCTATTTTAAGCCATCTTTAGTTAAACATCCAACTAATAAGGAATGGAAGCCAGCTTAATACGAAAAGTAGAAAAGAAACATCGGAGTTCGAGGTGCACACGCGGTTTGTGGCAACCCATGCATGCTGGTTGACTTTGAATTGGGCAAGTCAATTTTACCCCATTCGATAGATATCTGATTCGTTCCAAACTGATCAGAGAAGATTATATTCGAGTAAAAATTAGATGTAGATCACAGATTTTATTGGAATATGGAATATTTTCCATATTAATGTCCAATTCATTACGTTTCCTATTGTACATATTTAGATATGGTAGCTATTTATGATTGTATATTCTCCATTGATGGTTGTATATTCTTGATTTTTGTAATAGCTTAATTATAGGAATTAGCGTAATTGTAGGTGTTTGTAGAAGTTAGTTTCCTATATACTGTAAACACGTTTTTGGTAATGAGAATATACGAGATTGCTCGTTTCTTCATGGTATCAGAGAGTAACCTTTCTCTCACCACCACCGCCGCCCCTCTTGTTTTTCCGGCGACTTCATGGCCGTAGCCAACATGTCCGGCACCGCCACCGCCAGTGCCACCGTCCCTATCACCACCACTGATCCCAAATCTGCATATTATTTGCATCCCTCTGACCATCCTGGTCTTCTCTTTGTTACGCAGCCGTTGGGAGAGAATGGCGAGAACTATTTTGTTTGGAAGAAGTCATTCATCAATGCTTTGCGATCTAAGAACAAAGCTGGATTCGTCGATGGCACTATCCAACGTCCGGATATTGCCTCTGCCAACTATTCCGTTTGGCAGCAGTGTAATGCGCTAGTGTTAGCGTGGTTGTCTAATGCGCTTGTGAAGGAGCTCCAAGGGGCTGCACGCATGCAGAGAGCGCAAGAAGTGGAGGATTGACTTGGAAGAGCGTTTCACACAAGGTGTTGATGCTCGTGTTTATGAACTGCGTCGCGCCATAGCCTCACTACGTCAGGACAAAAGCACAGTGTCTGTGTACTATGGCCGATTCAAGCTCTATGGGGAGAGCTTCAGTGTTTTGATGAAGTTCCTGTTTGCAATTGTGGAATGTGCACGTGTGGGATGCAATGGAGAAGATTCGTGAGAAAGAAATGGTCTTTGATTTTCTCATGGGTCTTGACGAAATCTTTGGTACGGTACGCTCTCATATCTTGAGTATTGATCCTCTTCCTTCTCTTGGTCGTGCATATGCTATTGTGGCACAGGAAGAAAAGCAACGAACTGTGGCTCAAAGCCTTGTACCACAGTTCGACGCTGCGGCGCTTGCCACTTGGCAACCACCACAGGAGGGCCGATCGGCCAGGTTCAAGGGAAAGGGGGAGCGACCGCGATGCCAGCATTGTGGTAAAGTTGGCCACTTACGTGAGACCTGTTTTGACTTAATTGGTTATCCTGCTGATTGGAATCGTAGCCGTCGTAGCAAAGTTTCTGCAGGTTCTGGACCATCTCCGAACGTGGCAAAGGGAATGGCAGCGTCTGCTGCTCCTGAGGCTCAAGCCGCACCACCCACATTCGCGGGCCTCAGTCTTGCGCAACAGCATCAGTTGGCACAATTTATCGATCAGCTGAATGGAGGTAATTTTGGTTCCTCTGTGGCGCCACCAACGAAGCAGGATGCTGGTATTATTTCTTCTTCCCTTGATTCGAGATTTGGTTGGATACTGGACAGTGGTGCGAATGCGCACATTGTTAATGATTTGTCTCTATTTACATCCGTTACTAATGATAAGTTGACTGCAACTGTTCAAATCCGAATGGCGCGCATGTGGCGGTTCGCGCAGTTGGGACTGTCCAACTATCGAACAACTTGACTCTCTATGGTGTCTTGGGTGTTCCAGAGTTTGCGTTTAATCTCATTTCTGTCAGCAGATTGGTTAAGATTCGAACTGTACACTGATATTTGGTTCGAACTTTTGTGCTTTGCAGGAGATGCCCTCGAGGAAGCTGATTGGAGTGGGTAAGCAGCGTGATGGCCTCTACCACCTCATAAACCATTCGGCCATTGCAATGCCTGCAGTGACTCAATCCTCTGCATCTCTTTGGCATGGTCGCATGGGCCACCTCCCTGTATCGAAATTTCGTTTCATTCCGTCTATTTTGTTTACGAATAAAAATGTTATGTGTGATGCTTGTAATCGAGCTAAGCAAACCGCTTACCTTTTCCTGTCAGTACTAGCGTCACTAGTCATGCTTTTGAGTTGATACATTGTGATATTTGGGGGCCGTATAAAACGCCTAGTCTTTCTGGGGCGTTACTTTCTTACAATTGTTGATGATACAGTCGTAGTACTTGGGTGTATTTGATGCAATCTAAATCTGACACTTGTCGCTATCTGTTGCATTTTTTGCGTTGGGTACATACACAATTTGCTCATCCGGTAAAAAGAGTTCGCAGTGATAATGGGTTGGAATTCAGTAGTCATGACATTCGTACTTATTTTACTGAGCATGGAATTGATGCGCAGACTTCTTGCGTTCACACACCTCAACAAAATGGTGTGGTTGAACGCAAACATCGACATCTTTTAGAAGTGGCACGTGCTCTTCGTTTTCATGCAAATTTGCCTGTGTCATTCTGGGGGGAATGTATATTGACTGCTGTATATCTCATTAATCGCATGCCTACTGTATCTCTTCAAAATAAGACGCCATACGAACTACTTCTTGGTCGTGTGCCCTCTTATGATCATCTTCGTGTTTTTGGTTGTCTTTGTTATGGGTATATTTATCATGGTACCCGCGACAAGTTTGCCCCGCGCTCTGCTCCTGGCATATTTCTTGGGTATCCTCATACACAAAAGGGTTACAAAATATTTGATCTTTCAAGTCGTCAGATCTATGTTAGTCGTGATGTTACATTTTATGAGGATATATTTCCGTTTTCTGTGTCTACTCACAATGTTCCTATCGCAGAATCTATTCCCGTTCATTCACCTCCGACTGACTGGGATGTTGCCACCCCAGCCGCCGAGTCCGTCGAACGCACCCCAGCCGTGCGCCACCTTCGCTGGGTGCGGCTGAGATTGTCCCGCCGACGGCACCACTTCGCCGTCGGCCTCTCACTTGTCACCACCTGCCGTGCTACCTTCAACTCGTAGCACGCGTTCCCGTCAACTCCCTCGTCGTTTAACAGATTTTGATGTTGCTTACCCCCGTCACTCTGCCATCCGCGGCTTCTCCTGCTCCCTCAGTGAACTCTACGGTATTTCCCTTATCCAGTTATCTTTCATACACACGGTTGTCGCCGTCTTATTATGGTTTGATTGCGGCTATCACTGATGGGATGAGCCAGTTTCTTTTAAGCAGGCGGTCAAACATGCTCATTGGCGTGAGGCAATGGCAGCGTGAGATTGCCGCGCTAAGAGGCTAATTGACACTTGGACCGTTGTTCTCCCTTCCTCCAGGTAAACGCACCATTGATTCTAAATGGATTTTATAAAGTCAAGTATCATCCTGATGGTTCTGTTGAGCGTTATAAGGCACGTTTAGTGGCACGTGGTTATACACAAGTGAGGCATTGACTTTCATGAAACGTTGCTCCTGTGGCTAAGTTAAGTTACAGTTCGGTGTCTTTTAGCTATTGGGGTTGCGCGAGGTTGGCACATTCACCAATTAGATTGGTAACAATGCCTTCTTGCACTGGTGATCTAACTGGAGGAGTGTATATATGCTTATTCCACCCGGGTTTAAATCGCAAGGGGGGAGAAACTATGTCTTCAAGTTACAAAAGTCTCTCTATGGTTTTGAAACAAGCCTCACGGAATTGGTATCCAAGTTTACGTCCCGTTACTTGCACTTGGTTATACTCAATCTAATGCGGAATCCGTCTTTGTTTCTTTTTGACCACCTCATCTTCTATCGTTGTTGTTTTGATTTATGTTGATGATGTCATTGTTGCTGGAAATGACCTTCCCGTATTGAGGCTCTCAAAATCTTATCTTGACCACAAATTCAAGATCAGAATTTAGGTCCTCTCAAATAATTTTCTTGGTATTGAAGTTGCTCGTTCGCCCGCTGGCATGGTTTTGAATCAGCGTAAATATGTTCTGGATATATTGACTGAATGCGGCATGCTTGGGAGCCGCCCAGCCGCCGCACCCATGGATCAAAAAGGGAAGTTTTCTGATACTGATCCCCTTTTAGATGATCCTGCCTTTTATCGACGTATCGTTGGTCGTTTACTATATCTCACTGTTACTCACTCGTCCTGACATCTGTTTTGCGGTTAACTGCTCAGTCAGTTTATGCATGCTCCCGAAAATGTCATTTGGATGCCGTGTTCTATTTACTTCGTTATCTTAAAGGTGGTCCGGGCCAAGGTCTATTTTTCTCTACTCAATCGCAATTAAATCTACATGCTTATTGTGATGCTGATTGGGCTGGCTGTCCTATCGCGCCGCGCTCTACTTCTGGTTATATGGTTTTTCTTGGTGATGCCCTTATATCATGGCGCTCAAAGAAACAACCCGTTGTCTCGAGATCTTCTGCTGAAGCTGAGTATCGCCCATCGCGAATGCTACTAGTGAGATTGTTTGGCTCAGACACTCTTCTGGCCGATCTCGTTTACCGCATCACGCGTCCCGTTCCTCTTCGATGTGATAATCAAGCTGCCTTGCATATTGTGGCTAATCCCGTTTTCACGAACGCACTAAACATATAGAGAATCGATTGTCATTGGTGTTCGTCAAGCACTACATCGCCGGTCTCATTGGTGCCATGCAAAGCCCCGGGACACACCAGTTAGCTGATGGGTTTCACTAAACCACTTGGACCCGACCATCTTTCGGCGTTTCTTGCAGCAGTTGGGCATTGCTCGTATATCCATGCGCCACTTGAGGGGGAGTATTGGGAATATGGAAATATTTCCATATTAATGTCCAATTCATTACGTTTCCTATTGTACATATTTAGATATGGTAGCTATTTATGATTGTAATATTCTCCATTGATGGTTGTATATTCTTGATTTATTGTAATAGCTTAATTATAGGAATTAGCGTAATTGTAGGTGTTTGTAGAAGTTAGTTTCCTATATACTGTAAACACGTTTTTGGTAATGAGAATATACGAGATTGCTCGTTTCTTCAGATTTTAAAACTCTTAGCAGAACGAAATGGGTACATGTAGGACAAAAACTCGTAGTTTACCCTATCATACCTGCAATTTATATATGTATATGTATACATACATGAAAATATGAAAAAATTAGAAGATTGTAATGTTTTATTTATTCCTATTATTCCTCTTTCTAATAGCGTTTTATGAACAATGGAGGTATTTTGTTGTTTATAATGTTTTTTCGTTATTTAAGTGTCGTTTATGGACTAGATCATTTTCAAATTTTAGGTGTTTGTGTTTTTCTTAGGTGTTGTGTTTTTCTTTAAATATATAGTGAATTTTGAGTGAGATTAAACGGATATCCGCTACACCTGTAAGAGCGAAAAATCCAGACAAACTTTCGTCAAACCGGTATAAAAGCGGATGAAGATACAAGTATGTTATCACTGTAATCAGAAAAGTGCACTGTGTGCATGTGAATAAACTGAAAACAAAAACGCAAACAAAACCGAGGCGAGCGCAAGGACTCTGTCCTTAAGACGAATTGCCTCCGGTATACTGTGCCCAACCGGATGGAACAAACGTCTCCCAGGATACAACGGTTTTTCGTTCATACGAGTGGCACTACAGCGTAGGAACATCGACGAACCTGTTACAGGTGTTCTGATATCTCGATTATCGTGATTGGAATGCAATGCAGAATGATTTTTGATGGAAAATAGCAGTACTATAAGAACGTGTTCCTTTCGTCGACATGCATGGTGACAATATATAGATGAAGGGTGGTTGAAGGAGGTTGAGGCAGTTTATGGTCAGAACGAATCTGGACCGTTGGATTAAATCAGTTAAAGATCTCCACCGTTAGATCATAACCTTTGTCTGAACAAAGGTAAGCCATTGGATCAGTAAACCGAAGATAGGATCAAATCTGGAGCGTTGGATCACCAACCGCGATGAACTGCAGATAAACCGTAGGGATCAGACTTAATCTGCAAACCGTTGGATCACCGCAGATAATCGTAGACCGTAGGATCAAGTAATTATTTTTCTGGAAAAATTTAAAAGAAATTTATCCAAAAAGATAAGAACCGGGCGGGCGAGCCACGAGCCACGAGCCACGAGCCCGAGCCCGAGCCCGAGCACGAGCCGGCCGGACGGGCGGGCGGCGGCGGCGCGCGCGCGCGCGCGTGTGTGGTTGAACCTTGCCTGAGCTGCGTCCTGACTCCGTCAGAAAACTTCTCATGCCCTTAGGGCACATCTAAAGTGCCTCTCCTACCACTATATTTGGTGGCATTTTCCCTCCAAGTGACCAATGTGTATTCCACTTAAAGGCCACTTTTTCCAATTTCCTTCCAATTTTTACTCCAACTTTGAGCATTAATTTCTCATTCACCCGGTATCGGAATCGAGTGATTCAAAAGCCTAAATTCATCTACTCGTCACGTAGATAATTTAGAAATTATTAGTTTTCGTTTTTGATTAACGAACACTAATCATAATTAAGCTCAAAATATGATGGTTGTCAACTTTTGACAAACCCATTTGCCAAACCTCAATTTCTCCAACAATCCCCCACATGAATGAAAATTAATGCAAATATGAATGCAGACTCTATCGAGAAATCAGACAAAGAAATGTTGCATCAGAAGAGGTAGCTTCTGGCCTTGAACCTTTCTTAGTGATGTATCATCGATCCACTCAGCTGGTTAGTGACCTGATGTCTTGAACTATCAGCCTTTATTATGAACCTAGACAATGATACTCACACAACATTTCCTTTAACACCCCTTTGGGTTCTCATGGTTGTGTTCATTATGGCCATGAACAACCCTGGTTTCAGAAAGTGTTTTTAGAGAATTCTTGCCTCTCAGAAATCTCATAGAAGCGGCCCCACTTCACACTTACATAGGTGATTCCTATCAAAAGTATTCTGCCATAACCCCACTTGATTTATCAAGATATAGGACATCATTAAAAGCATTAGCTTAACCTAACGGTTCTCTGGCAGATAGCACTTTTGTTTAACGGAATGAGTAAGTGCTAACTGAACCCTTATAACTTAGTTTTCCCATTGAACCAAATTCTGGGATCTCCAGTCAACAAGGTTGGGTTACCGTTACAAAGATTCATGCTTTGTAGGCTTAAGTCCCATTCCGTTTGTCAACTTTGACATTGATCTCTAGGCAAAGCTTTTGTAAGCGGATCCGCAAGATTCTCCTTTGATTTTATGTAATCAATGGAAATCACGCCATTAGAGATCAACTGCTTAATGGTATTATGTCTCCGACGTATGTGTCGTGACTTACCATTATAGATGCTGCTTTGAGCTCGTCCTATAGCTGACTGACTGTCCAATGTATGCTGATAGGAGCGATTGGCTTAGGCCAGCATGGAAATGTCTTCTAGGAAATTTCGAAGGCCATTCAGCTTCTTCCCCAGCTTTATCGAGTGCTATAAACTCAGCTTCCATAGTTGACCGAGCTATGCAGGTCTGCTTTGTAGACTTCCATGACACAGCACCACCACCTACAGTGAATAAGTATCCACTGGTGGATTTAGAATCCTTACAATCTGATATCCAGTTTGGCGTCGCAATATCCTTCCAATACTGCTGGATATCTTGTGTACTGTAATCCAAGGTTCATTGTGTATTTCAGATATCTCATCACTCTATTTAGAGCTTTCCAATGTTCGTCACTTGGATTACTGGTGAACCTACTCAATTTGTTTACTGAACAAGCCAAGTCAGGTCTTGTACAGTTTGTTATGTACATCAGACTCCCAATGACTTGTGAATACTTTAATTGAGCTACAGGTTCACCTCGGTTTCTTCCTCAAGTGTATACTTAAGTCCAGTGGGGTCTTTACAGGTTTTACATCAAGCATATTGAATCGTTTAAGAACAGACTCAATGTAGTGACTTTGAGACATGACCAAATCCTTCAGCTATCCTAGAAATTTAATTCCTAGAATAACATTGGCAACCCCCATGTCTTTCATGTCAAAATTTCTCGTTAACATCTTCTTGGTATTCAAGATGATGTCGTGTGTATTACCCATGATTAGCATATCATCTACATAGAGACATACTATCACATAGGCATTTGGTGTGTTTTTTATGTAAACACACTTGTCACATTCATTGATCCTGAAACCGTTTGACATCATGGCTTGATCAAAACTTCAAATGCCACTGTTTGGTGCTTGTTTAAGTCCGTACAAAAGACTTAACAAGTCTACAAACTTTCTTTTCTTGTCCTGGAACAGTAAACCCTTCAGGTTGTTCCATATAAATCTCTTCTTCCAGCTCGCCATTCAAGAAGGCAGTCTTTACATCCATTTGATGGATCTCTAGGTCGTAGACTGCAGCAATAGCAACTAGCATTCTTATGGAAGTAATCCTAGTTACTGGTGATAAGTGTCAAAGAAGTCAAAACCTTCCTTTTGTCGATAGCCCTTAGCTACCAACCGGGCCTTGTATTTATCAATGGATCCATCCTCTTTGAGTTTTTCTTAAAAATCCACTTGCATCCAAGTGGTTTACTCCCTTGAGGAAGATCTACCAGCTCCCACGTGTGATTTTGAAGAATTGATTCTATCTCACTGTTTACCCCGACCCGCCTCCTTCCAGAAGGGAGCTTCTGGAGTTGACATCGCCTCTGAAAACGTTCTTGGATCGTTTTCTACCAAGTATGTTAGAAAATCTGGTCCAAAAGATGTAGGTATTCTAGTTCGTTTGCTTTGACGCAGTTCCTCACTTCTTGAGGAGTCGTCTCACGCACTCGCTTACTAGTGCTTGCTTCTATGCTAATTTCGTCTTTCTTGGAAAGACATTTTCAAAGAACACTGCATTTCTTGATTCCATGACAACATTCTCATGTATGTCAGGAATGTCGGACTTGTGCACCAAGAATCGATATGCACTACTGTTAGTTGCATATCCTATGAATATGCAATCAATTGTTTTAGGCCCAATTCTAACTTGTCTTGGTTTGGGTACTGCAACCTTCGCCAGACACCCCCCACACTTTCAAGTATTTGTAACTAGGCTTATAGCCTTTCCAAAGCTCGTATGGGGTCTCATCCATCTTCTTAGGTGGTATTCTATTTAAAATGACGTTGGCGGAGAGAATTGCTTCCCCCCACAAGTTCTGCGGTAAGCCCGAACTTATCAACATAGCATTCATCATCTCTTTCAGAGTACGGTTTTTGCGTTCAGCAATACCATTTGATTGAGGTGAATACGGTGCAGTCGTTTGATGAATAATGCCATGTTTTGAACAAAATTCATTGAACGGTGCATCATATTCGCCACCTCTATCACTACGAATTGACTTAATTCGTTTGCTAAGTTGATTCTCAACTTCATTTTTATAATCTTTAAAAGCATCCAAGGCCTCATCTTTGCTACTTAGCAAATAAACGTAACAGTATCGAGTGCAATCGTCAATAAAAGTCACAAAGTACTTTTTACCCGCTTCTTGTTTGCACAAACTTTAAATCACAAACATCTGTGTGAATTAAATCTAACACTTCAGTGTTTCTTTTGATTGAAGGAAATGGTAACTTAGCCATTTTTGCTTCAACACAAACTTGACACTTTTCATTATTGAAACTTAGTTTGGGTAATAAGTCGAGATTAATCATTCTTTGTAATGACTTATAGTTAACATGACCCAAACGTAAATGCCATAAAACATGAAGACTCAAGCAAGTAAGCGGAAGTAGAAGCAGTCTTATTAGCCTCATCGGGCGTAGTCTTCGTTGGTACAATAGTTATAACACTAAGTTTAAACATATTGTCCATCAGGTACCACCCTTCCCCCAGAAATACACCATTCTTAGTCAGAATACATTTGTTACAATCAAATACTAGCCTAAATCCATGACTGACTAGTAAAGCACCAGAGACTAAGTTCTTGCGAATGTCGGGAACATGCAGCACATCCTGCAACGTCAATTCTTTCCCGGAGGTCATCTTCAGAATCACTTTGCCCGAACCTTCAATTTTCGAGCTATCTTTGTTTCCCATGTACAGCCTTTCATTGTCTTTCGCAGGAGTATATTCCTTGAACATTCCCCTGTTTGCACAACGTGTCTAGTGGCGCCAGTGTCCACCCACCACTGGCTCGGATTACCTACAGCATTACATTCAGAAACAACAGCACACAAGTCCAAATCATCCATTGCACTTACAAGGTTGGCTTTGGCTTTCTCTTGCCTTTTCTTGCTTGGGCTTCCTGCAGTCAACACTACGATGCCCTTGAATTCCACAATTGTAACATTTTCCAGTGAACTTTTTGGCAACCTTCTTGCCCTTCGCGTTCACTCCGACAGAATTTCCTCTCTTCTTTTCGACGCCTCTGCAACGTGAGCTTTTGCATGGCCAGAACTGGAAGACGGCTTCTTCTCTGCCTTTCGATTGTCTTCCTCTATACGGAGTCGGACAATCAAGTCTTCCAAAGACATTTCCTTTCGCTTATGTTTGAGATAGCTTCGGAATTCCCTCCACGAAAGAGGAAGCTTCTCAATCACGGCAGCAACAAGGAAAGATTCACTAAGGGACATACCCTCTTCTTCCATTTCAGCAACAAGCATCTGAAGTTCCTCAATCTGAGAAACAACAGTCCTGGAATCTGTCATCTGAAAATCAAGAAATTTTCCAATAATAAATTTCTTAGTACCACCCCCCGGCATCCTCAGTCCGGTACTTTTGTCTAACGCCTGCCATAACGATTTCGCAGTTTTATAAGTAGAATACAATCCATACAATGAATTATCCAAACAACTTAAAATGTGACTTAAACAAACATAATTGCTGTAACTCCACGCTTCAGCAATCAGATTGTTTTGCATGTTCACATTCTGGTCTTCCACCGGCACCACCTCCGGAGGATCCTCAGTCAGCATCTTAGCCAAACCCAACGTGGTCAAGAAGAACAACATCTTCTGTTGCCAGCGTTTGAAGTAACTTCCTCCAAACTTCTCTGGCTTTTCAACCTGTCCCACAGCAGGAACAGGAGCAGTGACTGGAGCAGCGGGTGCAACAGGAACAGCATTGTTCTGTTCCTCAGAAACGCCCAGATGCACACCGTTGAACGAGTTGGAACTTTCGCCTTCCATATTTCAGTTTCTGTTACACGCAATACAGAAAACAGAACACGACGCCAATTAGTATCGTACAAAACAGAAAGGAACGAGATTACAGTATATTTCACTGAATTCGTCTTAAGAATGTTATCACTGTAATCAGAAAAGTGCACTGTGTGCATGTGAATAAACTGAAAACAAAAACGCAAACAAAACCGAGGCGAGCGCAAGGACTCTGTCCTTAAGACGAATTGCTCCGGTATACTGTGCCCAACCGGATGGAACAAACGTCTCCCAGGATACAACGGTTTTCGTTCATACGAGTGGCACTACAACAGCGTAGGAACATCGACGAACCTGTTACAGGTGTTCTGATATCTCGATTATCGTGATGGAATGCAATGCAGAATGATTTTTGATGGAAAAATAGCAGTACTATAAGAACAGTGTTCCTTTCGTCGACATGCATGGTGACAATATATAGATGAAGGGTGGTTGAAGGAGGTTGAGGCAGTTTATGGTCAGAACGAATCTGGACCGTTGGATTAAATCAGTTAAAGATCTCCACCGTTAGATCATAACCTTTGTCTGAACAAAGGTAAGCCATTGGATCAGTAAACCGAAGATAGGATCAAATCTGGAGCGTTGGATCACCAACCGCGATGAAACTGCAGATAAACCGTAGGATCAGACTTAATCTGCACCGTTGGATCACCGCAGATAATCGTAGACCGTAGGATCAAGTAATTATTTTTCTGGAAAAATTTAAAAGAAATTTATCCAAAAAGATAAGAACCGGCGGGCGAGCCCGAGCCCGAGCCCGAGCCCGAGCCCGAGCCCGAGCCCGAGCCCGAGCACGAGCCGAGCCGAGCCGAGCCGGCGGCGCGCGCGCGCGCGTGTGGTGAACCTTGCCTGAGCTGCGTCCTGACTCCGTCAGAAAACTTCTCATGCCCTTAGGGCACATCTAAAGTGCCTCTCCTACCACTATATTTGGTGGCATTTTCCCTCCAAGTGACCAATGTGGTATTCCACTTAAAGGCCACTTTTTCCAATTTCCTTCCAATTTTTACTCCAACTTTGAGCATTAATTTCTCATTCACCCGGTATCGGAATCGAGTGATTCAAAAGCCTAAATTCATCTACTCGTCACGTAGATAATTTAGGAAATTATTAGTTTTCGTTTTTGATTAACGAACACTAATCATAATTAAGCTCAAAATATGATGGTTGTCAACTTTTGACAAACCCATTTGCCAAACCTCAATTTCTCCAACAAAGTATTAGTCAACTAAGATACGGGTTTGACGAAACAGCTCCTAACTCTTGCAGTTGCCATCTCTCTACTTTGAAGCCCATCAATTTGTTAATGCTGATAAAAGTACACTCAAGTGGCCCTCCACCCTCTCCAGTCCCTCTCCCTAAATCCCTCCCCCCCCCCCCGGCCCTGCCTCTCATGTTATATACTCTCTCCTTTCCTCATTTTATGCCATCTAAATCCTAACATCTCCATTCCTCCTCCGCCTATTCTCTCCAACAATGTCAACCAAAATATCAATCTACATTCTCCTTTTGCTTGCATTTCTATATCAATCTTCCGCCGATGTTCCTCCCTCCACCCCAGTCTCCACCTCCACTGTTTGCAACTCCACTCTCTATCCTTCCTATTGCAAATCCCTGCTCCCCAGCAATGACTCCACAGCCAATGTTTACGACTATGGCCGCTTCTCCCTCCACAAATCTTACAAAGCTGCTCGTAAATTTTACGCTTTGATTCATAAATATCTCCGCCGCCCTGACCAATTAACCCTCGGTGCTCAACGTGCCCTTCAAGATTGTTTATTTCTAGCAGATCTTAACATTGATTTTCTCTTGAGCACTGGCGCTACGGTCAACGGAACCTCCAGAAAACTTCCCACTTTGAAAGCTGACGATGTCCAAACAATGCTCAGTGCCATTTTAACCAACACGCAGACTTGTTTAGATGGCATTCGTGATGTAGCTAACAATTGGAGTGTCAAGAAAGGTAACTTCCCATTGCTTAATTTTTCACCCCTTTTGTATAAATTATCATATTCCTTTAATTTGACATTATTTTACAAATTAAGAATAGCAAAGTAGATAGATATGTCTCATTCTACTACAAACCGCCTAGCTGAGATATTCTCTTTTGTTGATTTAATTGGTTAAAAAGTAATACTATTGTACCATAGACTCGTCTACAATGCGCAAAGACCATGTTATGCTCATGAATAGACATGTTACTACGTAGAAAATGCACATAAACCATGTTGCAGTCATGAACACACGTGTTACTACTTCGCCACTTAAACTAAAATGTTGTTTGCAAATATTTTAAAGCAAGTTTAAAGTTTTCAATAGACTCCATTCGATATTTGAGCCTTTTCTTGACAAAAAGGAAAAGGGGAGTATGTAATATTGTTAAAATGACCTTTTGCAGTAGTTGTATTTAGTTACATGATTATGATTCTTTTGCAACATTACAATTGTGGCTCTCGTGTACAGGTATTACAGCACCACTTGCCAATGACACAAAGTTGTTTAGTGTATCCTTAGCTCTCGTTGCAAAAGGATGGGTTCCGGATAAAAAGTCGCTCCCTCGTTCTCCACCAATCAAAAAACATCTACCGGTTGGTAAAGGACATTTGCCTATGAATATGTCGAACCCTGACCGACAACTTTTTGAGACTGTGAGCAGGAGAAAGCTGTTGCAATCTGATGATAATCAGGTCCTGATCAATGGCCTTGTCATTGTGAGCCAGGATGGTCTTGGAAATTTTACCACCATAAATGATGCAGTGGCTGCTGCACCCTTGAATTCTAAGGCAGGGGGTGGTTACTTCTTGATTTACGTTACCGCGGGTTTGTACGAGGAATATGTGGTCATTGGTAAGAAACAGACATATGTGATGATGATTGGAGAAGGAATCGACCAGACTATCATCTCTGGCAATCATAACGTCATCGACGGCTGGACAACTTTCAACTCGTCCACATTTGGTACTTACGTAGCCTTTGACCCAACCTAATTTACTACTCACTCCATTTTTTTTATGCCGTAAGTTAATGATTAACAATTATACTAGTAACTATTAACAATTAATAATTTACTACCCACTCCAATTTTTTTTATGCCGTAACTTTATGATTGATGATCAACAATGATACTAGTAACTATTGGTTGGTCGTTCACTGACTTAACATTTGTGGCCTATAATTTAATCTTGCAAACTATATTAAGAAAATGACTTTCTTTGTATTTGACTGGTCCATGTGAAAGTTTTTTTAGTTTATCCTTTTAAAATTTGTGTACTAATCAAATAAAAGCAATAAAAATGTGACGTCTTTAAAATATTTCAATATTCAACATATTAGTCCCAATAGAGATAAAAATGATACAGCAAAATAGATTGGACTCGTGACATCAATAAAAACAGCAATATCGGACTATGACTGCAAAAATCAGCAAAATATTGAACCAACTAATGATAAATGGTTTCCATGCAGCGGTGACCGGCGAGGGATTTGTAGCCATAAACATGACGTTCCGAAACACAGCAGGTCCAAGCAAGCACCAGGCAGTAGCAGTGAGAAACGGAGCCGATTTGTCTACTTTCTACAGCTGCAGCTTCGACGGCTACCAAGACACTCTCTACACCCATTCTCTTCGCCAGCTGTACAAAGACTGTTACATTTACGGCACAATCGACTTCATATTCGGCAACGCCGCCGTCGTTTTCCAAGACTGCCACATCTACCCCCGTCTCCCCATGACCAATCAGTTCAACACAGTCACGGCTCAGGGCCGAACCGACCCGAATCAGAACACCGGAATTTCCATCCAAACTTGTACAGTCAAAGCCACCGACGATTTGGCTTCCGCCAACATTAGTATCCGGACGTATTTGGGCAGGCCATGGAAATTGTATGCAAGGACGGTTTTTATGCAGAGCTTTTTGGATGGTGTTGTGGACCCCGCCGGTTGGACCCCTTGGAACGCAAGTGATTTTGCACTCAACACTTCTTATAACGCAGAGTTCAACAATTGGGGACCTGGATCGGATACGTCGAAAAGGGTAACTTGGCCCGGATTCTACATTATGAATGCTACTGATGCAGCTAATTTTACGGTGTCTAACTTCCTCCTTGGAGATGATTGGTTATGGCAGTCTGGGATACCCTATACTAGTGGTTTATTATGATCCAAAACAAGTTAATTTCTCTTTCATTTTCTTTTGTATTTGTTTAATTTCTCATCATATTCATTTACAATTCATAGAAGAAGCTTCCACGGGGTTACTAGGAGCTCGTCAGTCAACCTGACAATTGTTTGTGATTTATTCAAAATGTATTGATAACATAATTCCCTCTGTTCGATGGAAAAGTTGCGTTCACAAGGATCTTACTTATAACTCTTATGCTAATGTTTTTGGGATTCGATTTCGTTGCCTACCGAACTGTGAATTGACTTTCACTCCTTACTGTGAAAGTGGGGTCTCCACGATGATACAATATACTATTATATTTACATCCGTTAATCTTCTTGTCATGGGAAAAGCTTGACTCCTTACAATTGTTTCTAATTATTACATAAAACAAATCAAATTATTTGTCTCACACACACATATATAACATATCAATAGAAAATAAAATTACAAGTGTAAAGAATTTCCTTCTAAAACATATCCAATTCTTGGTAACCTGATGTAACAAAAGCGTTCTATGTGAACATGCTCAAAGCATAAACTCCGTCAATTCAGAATTAAAAAATATTGTCATTTTCAGCACGAGTCACACGAGAAACATAACGTATTCAACGACTCCATAATTTCCTCAAATAAACATTGGCAAAATTTGTTACTTCAGTAATTCATAATAGCTACTAAACTACTCATAAAATAATAATAATTGTAGACAGATCCTAACTATATATATTTATTATTGTCACATGTCAATTATT